>JAPVLO010001287.1:25000-27500 GCA_027257055.1 Cephalopachus bancanus | reverse complement strand
GCGAGAGGCCTCGAGGAGCGCGGCCGGGCCGCCGGGAAAACCGCGCCGCGGGATCCCACCGCCACAGACACGAAGGGCGGACCCGCGGCGCCCGCCCGGGACGCCGGCCGGCCCCTCGGGCACACGCACGCACCCCGGGGCCCCCCGCGGGCCCCGGCCCCGCCGCCGGGGCCCCGAGGGCGGCCTCACAGGCCGGCACAAACCCAAACGCCACCGCACAAGCCCGCGACCCGGCCCGTCCCCGCCCGGTCCGCTCCGGGGGACCGGCAGACCCCGGGGGACGCTCTCGGGCCGCAGGGGGCCGACGCCCGCGCGCCAGCGCCAGAGGCGGCGGCGGCGACCGCGGCAACGGGCGGGAGCGCCGAGCTCGCGGCGGAGGAGGGGGCGGGGCGGAGCCCGCCTCCTCCCCCCGTCCCCGGCTCGCGCCGGGCGGGACCCGCGGCACGCCCCCCGCGGACGCGCGCGCGGCTCCCCCCACAACGGCCAGACGCCGGCCCGGCCCGGCGGGACCCTCCCCCGACTCGGAGGGGGGAGGCGCGGGCCGCAGTAGGCCAGAGGGAGCGGGGCCCGGCCCCCAACCGCGGGGGCCGGCCGAACCCTCGCCCACGCACCACAGAGCGAGCCACCGGGCGGCGGCCGCTGCGCGCTGAGAGGCGGCAGACCGGGGGATCCGGTACCCCGAGGCACGCCTCTGGGATCGCTAGAGAAGGCTTTCTCGGCGAGGGCGGGTCGTCCCCACCCGGTCGCCCCCAGCGGGGCCCTGCGGAGTCAGGCCGGAGGGACGACACGACACCGGGTCCACCGGGGAAGGGGGGGGTCTGCGGTATGGGTAAGGCCGGCGGCATCCGCGAGCGTTCGCGGCCAGGGCGGGCGACCCCCGAGAGAAGGGGCGCGCCCCTCCGTCCCCCCAAAAAGGCCTCCGGCGACGGAGACGGGACGGAAGCCCCCGCGATCGCTCACGCGGCCCCGCGCGCACACGTGCGCACGGGGCGCGCGCTCAGCACCGCCCCCGCACGCGGCGGGCGCCGACGGCGACGGCGGCACCCCTCCCCCACAGGCGGGAGGGGGCGCGCCTCGCGCCTAACCGCCTCGACCCCCCGGCGGCCCCTCGGACCCACGCGGACACCACAGCGGGAGCCGGTGGGGACACCGCGGATGGGAACGACACCGCCGCTCGGCCTCGGGCACCTGAGGAGAGCGACCCGGAGCGCTCCAGGAGCACCGCAAAGGCCCGAGCGGGACCCACGTTCGCGCGCCCGCGCGACGGGACGACGGGGCGGCCCCCCGCCGGCGCGGAGGGGGGCCCGCCCGCGAGGCAACCGCCCACGTGAGGCGGCCGCGGCGAGGGCGGCCCGCCGCGTCCGAGGACCCCGACCCCGCCGGCGCCGCGAGGCAGAGGGCGGGGGAGCGAGGTCGGGCCGGGCCCCACACCCCCGCCTCCCACGCACACCCCCCCGCGAGGCGGGGAGGGGAGGAGAGGACGGGGGCCCGCGGGGCAGCACGAGAAGAGCGGTCCCATTCGCCAGGAATGTCCGTCCCTCGCCTGGCACGACCGAGGCCCGGCCCGGGAGAACGCGACGTCACCACATCGGTCACGGAGAGCCCCGAGGGAGGGGGCGACCCCGGCGAGGGCAGCCACCAGAGGAGCCCGCTCGCAGCCTCGCCGGCCCCATCCTCGGGAGGGGGGGCGGCGGACGAGCCCCCGGAGGGGAACGCCTGACACGCACGGCACGGAGCCAGCGGGGCGGGGCTCGTCACGACCGCCGCGCGGGTGCCCGCGGCGGGAGGGCGGCAGGGAGGCACCCGGCGAGGGAGGACCCCCTCTCCGCTCCCCCCACGCGCCACGCCCCCCGGGCGACAGAGACCGGGGGCGGCACCCGCGAGGCCGGGACGCTCAGGCGCACAAGAGCCGGCGCGCGGGCCCAAGCGGCCGGCTCGAGCGGGAAGCAGGGGGCAGACGCCGGGTCGACGGGTCGCCCGCAGCCCTGCCCGCGCCGAGGCCCGGACCCCTCCGGCGACGGTCGCCGGAGGGACAGCGTGTCAGCACTCACCCGGAGGCCCAAAACGCAAGGCCACGGCGAGGAAAACGACGCGCCCGCGAGCGGGGAGGCGTCGCCGATCACGAGGCGGCCCCCCCCAAGGGACGGCACGGCCACCGCGTCCCGGCAGAGCCCCCATCGCGGGCACACACGGAGCCCCCCGGGGGCCCTCTGGTCGACCCCGGGGCCCCCAAAACGGAAGGAGGGGCGCCCCGCGGGAGCGGGAGCGGACCGGAGACGCCCCCCGCGGCCACCGGTGCCGCCCAGAGGTCGGCCGGCGTCTCCGCGCGGGGAGCCAAAGGAACGGCCGGGACCCGCGAGGGACAGCGGCGGGCCCGGGCGCGACCCCTCCCCGTCACCCGCGCGCTCAGGGACCGGCCCCCGACTCCGCACGGGGACTCCGGGGCAGGAGAAAGAAAAATAAAGCACCTAAGACCCTTCGGCCCGTCCTCCCGGCGCTC
>JAPVLO010001287.1:0-20000 GCA_027257055.1 Cephalopachus bancanus | reverse complement strand
TTGGAAGTGAGTCCGCTCGGGGCTGGGCGCGCGGGGGGCTCACGCCCGTCAGTCCAGCACTTTTGCGGCGGAGGCAGAAGGATCGCCGGAGCCCAGGAGTCAAGCGCGCAGCCTGGGTCACACAGCCAGACCTGGTCTCTCACCACCACCGACACCACCCACCCCCACCCCCGCCACCGACAGAAAGGAGCCGCGGGTGACGGCCCACGCCTGTAGTCCCAACTACTCAGGACACCGAGGCGGAAGGAGCACCCGTGGAGGCCCGGGCGACAGACAGAGTGACCCCCCCCCCGCCCGCCCCCCAAAAGCCCCAGGCAGAAGAGTCTACTCCCCCCATCACAAAGACAAAGAAAGGGTGAAGAAACTCGATATCCACACAATAGGGCCGCCCCCCGCCAGGGTAGGGGTGGTTTCCTAGGCAACGAGGGAGCCGAGCCGAGGGGAGGTGGGAGTGGCAGAAAATACTTGGAAAAGGCACAGGGGACGGTGGCTCACGCCTGCCACCTCAGGCACTAGATTGGGAGGTGGGGGTGAGAGGAACGCCCGAGTCCAGGGTTTCCAGGCCAGCCCGAGTAACTCTACACGGAATCGAAACATCTGCCGGGCTCGGTGACGCACGCCTGTGGTGCCGGCGACGTGGAAGGCTGAGGCGGAAGGGTCACCTGAGCCCAGCAGGACACCCAGGCTACGGTGTCCGGGAACGTGACGCCGCCCTCCAGCCTGGGTGACAGAGTGAGACTCCTGCTTAAAACAACAACAGCAACAACACACACTTAAATAAAAAAATATTTCTTCTTCCTCCTCCTCCTCCTCCTCCTCCTCCTCCTTCTTCTTTTCTTTTTTCAGAAAAAAAGGTTTCCTATCTGTTCCGGAGCCAGCCCACGAGTGCAGAGCACATACACAAAAAGCCACATCCCCATTAAACGTGTCTGACTTCTCGACCGCGGGGATCTTCTTTCTTTCCACCCGATCACGGCAGGTCGACGCTGACCGTGATTCAACCGAAACAGCTATGCCACCCCATGGGCCATTCCTCAGAGGCCCGGCTCGGTGCTTCTCCGAGGGCTCCTCTCGGAGTGAGCGGCACCGGACGCCACGACCAGCCGTCATCCGACTCCCCCGGGGAACGGGACGATCTGGCTTCTGTGTCTCGGCCGGGCGTCGCTCGATCCCGAAAGTCTCGCGAGAAGACGGAGCGGGACTCCCCGCTCATCAAAGAAAGAGAGGAGGGCTATCGATGGAAACCCACACCGCACCGGAAAGGGGAACGCGATTTCGCCGACAAAACGTCAGTTCAAGGGGAATATCGGGTCGCAGGTCGCCGACAGCGGCGCAGGGAGACTTCCCACCGTTCCACAAAAACACCAGCCTCCCTTAGCAGAAAATTCCATGCCAGGCGGATCTCTGTGACAGACCGTCCGCCGTCTCCCTCCTCACCGTTCCCTAGGGCTCACGCTCGAGGGCAGTAGAGACCGCAACCTAGCGGTCGCAGCCCATCGAGGCACGGAGAGCACGGAAGACGCCGTCACACACAGCAACCCCAACCCTCGGGATCCTACCGGAGGGGTCCATAGGCTTCCCGCAACATCTCGGGCAGAGTCCCGGTTCCAGATGCCAAACCCCCCACCCCCACCCCCCAAGCCCCCCGTCGCCGGTCTCAAGGTCCCTGCCGGTTCCTCGAGGTGACTTCATTCTGGGCCCGGGGTCGAGGACCCCTCCAGTCCATCCCGCACCCCCGCAGAGGAGCCCATCCGCGGCCATAAGCCGACCTCCGTCCTCTGGCAGCAAGGCCGGCCGTACCGGTAAGAAAGCGGACACTGACGAGCTTCCGCGAAGCCAAAGAAACCATCCAGAGAGCAGGGAGACAGCCTGCAGAAACGGGCAAAAAGACCGATCCCGCCCGGCGTCTCTCCGACAGAGGCCCGACAGCTGGGATCGACGAGGAACTCACACGGGCCACGAAGAGACACTCCTCCAAAGAAGGCCTACGGGCAGCTGACAGACACACGAGAAGGCGCTCAGCCTCACTCCTCAGTCAGAGAAACGCAGATCCAAACCACATCGAGAGACCACCTCCCCCCGGTAAGCACGGCCATCGTCCGTGACACAAACCGCGACAGACACCGGCGAGGACGCCGAGCAAAAGCGACGCCTCGACGCCGCCGGTGGGAAGGCAGACGAGCGCGACCTCTCTGGAAGAGGGTGGCGCGGTCTCCGAGAACCAGAAACCGCCTTTCCATATGACCCAGCCGTCTCCCTCTTGGAAACAGGCCCCGGGAAAAACTCCAATCATTCGACGAAAAGATACCGGCACACGTATGTCTGCGGCGGCTCCATTCACAAGAGCAAAAACGCGGAGCCGACCGCGTGGCCCATCGAAGCCGGACCGGATCCCCCCCGCCCCACCGCCAGGGGGTAAACGGACCCGGTGGAATATCACGCAGCCCTCAAGAAGGACAAACATATAGACTTCGCCGCAACTCGGATGGATTTAGAGTCGATCCCACTCAGCGATCGATCACAGAAACGAGAGAGGACCAGAGGTTCTCCCCCCTAAGCGGACCTCCGGCAGTGGAAAACTGTCAGGGGAGGGGGGGGTGGGATGGGCAGTCGAGGGAAACCGCTGGGGCAGGGAAGGGCGTACCCGACCCTCGTCGAAGGGTACCCACGCGATCAACGTGTGTACGCCTAACCCTGGATCGTACCCCACATCTTTGTAACGAGAAGAAGAAAGGAGGAGGAGGAGGGGAGGGGGAGGGGGGAGGGGGAGGAAGAAAGCGTACAAGCCGGGTGCCGTGGCTCAAGCCTGTCATCCCAGCCCCTGGGAGGCAGAGGCGAGACGATTGCCTCGACCTGAAAAGAAAAACAAACAGACAAACGAATAAGTAGCTGAATAGATCATAAATGCCAGTGTCCGAGGAAACCGGTCTCCAGACTAGCAGGCTCTTCCCAGAATCTCATTTAGACGTACGTACGGATACCGCCAACGACAGGAGGCCAGGGCCACCCGAACCGTGTTTCTTCTCGGCTAGCTGTCTCCTCTCCTTTGTTTTTTTTTTTTTTCTCTTCACTCCGCGGCCCGGGCTGGAGGGCGCCGGCACGCTCACGCCCCTACAGCCTCGGCCGGCCGGGTTCGGGCGATTCTTCGGCCTCAGCCTCCCAGCCATTCACACGACACGATTCCTAAAAACACCCAAGGAACACTGATCTCACGGGTACAGTCGTCTCCAGCGGTGGGCCTTTTCATCCGGGTGTTTTGCCACCTAAAGGGCAAACGAGTGGCATAAGAGCAGCGTGCTCGTCCCGGTTGCCAACACACGTCGCGTGGCGAGTTACGGCAGATAGGCCTCGAACGTCCCGGTTTTCACTCAGCCGGCACGTGACATTTCCTTCTCATAGCTCTTCGGGTAAAGTCCACCCCTGTGGGATCTTAGACACGGACACGTTTCAAAATCATCTCACCTGCTAGCCGCGTGTCCCGAGCGACGTGGAACAGCTCCGCCTCCGGGATCTCCCGGAAGAGTCTACCCCGTCGAGAAGAACCACGAAGATCCGGTTCCGGGTAGGGCGGATTGGGTTTCCTAGACGACAAGCGTGGGAGAGAGGGGAGATCCGGTTTTCCAGGAGACGGACCGCAGCAGCCTCGACGGTCAGGAGCGACATAGACACCAGGTGGCACTCCGAGACAAGGAGGACGCTCTTCCCCCTCCGGGATGTGGGCTACAGCGGCCTCGCGGTCACCAGGTGACGCTCAAAGTCCACGGATGCGGGCGTCGGCTGGGACGGTGGACCGAGGGGACGGACACCCCAGGGCAGGCTGGCCTTCCGGCCAAAGCTAGACCGCATCTCTGAGCCTAAGGCACCCTCCCAGGCGCTCACCAGAGCGATCGGGCCAGGGACCTCGGTGTGTTTCACGCGGAGCCCGAATCCATCCCGGCCACGGGATCTTCTGAGACTCCCGTCCGGAAAGGGGCGAGCGACCGGGCATCGTCTTCCTCCAGGCCCAGACCTCAAAGAATCTGCCGTCTCCCGACGAAGGAGCAGAAGGACTCTAAATGCCCAAAAAGTCCCCTCCAGCCAAAGCGCCTCCGACGGTTGACCCTAGCAGACAGGGAAGGGAAAAAAAAAAAAAAAGACAGCCTGTCATCCCGCGCCTTTGGGAGGCTGAGGTGAGCGGATGGCCCGAGCCCGCGGGTTCGAGACATTCACCATAGGGTGAGAACTCCAACACGTACATCTGGGGGAGCACAATTCACTCTGGGACAAGGCATATCAGGAAAACACAGTTCGGGGAACACCCAGGAGAGACACACCGAGAGACACTGGCAGAAGTATTGGAACGATGAGACCGGGGATATAAAACAGCAAGAAGCAATCCGTGAAAGACGCGAGTGGAAAAAGCAGACAACAAGCACAGACAGAGGTAGACATCGTGCCAAAAGAGAGAGGAAGTTTATTTTTAAAAGTTGCATACATAAGGAAAACACTGTCACAGAACTAAAGACGACTCGTGCTCCCGAATAGACCGAACACGACTAAAAAAAGAATCCATCCGCTTTTTAAAAATTCGATCTCAGCCGGGCTCGGTGGCTCAGCCTGTCATCCCGCGCCTCTGGGAGGCTGAGGTGAGCGGATGGCCCGAGCCCGCGGGTTCGAGACCCGCCTGGGCGGCGAGACCTCATCTCTACATCAATCAGAAAAATCAGCCGGGCGTGGTAGCGCGCGCCTGTCATTCCGGCTACTCGGAAGGCTGAGGCGGAAGGATCACCGGAGCCCAGCGGGTCGAGGCTGCGGTGGCCGGGAGCGGCCGCCGCACTCCAGTCTGGGCGACGGAGTGAAACTCCAACTCCAAAAAAAAAAAAAAAAAGAAACTATGAACAAATTCCTATGCACACTGCACATATCTTATTTTGAAGCGAAAACACGAAACAGGAACAAATACGATATTTAAAATGAAGAACAAGTACAGGGACATCAACCAACTCACCAGTATTTCACCGGGAACTGCGGGCCTGCCGTGGGCTCACGAGACGGTCAATGTCCGGTTCCATCTCTGTCACTGCTAGTCGTCGCAAGCGAAGGCGGCAAAAACACCCGGCGGGCCGGATAAATGCCCTCGGCGGGCCGCAGGTGGCCCGCGGGCCGTAGCTCGAGGACCCCCCGAGGGAAAGCCTTCACGATGACTCACGAACGCCGAGAAACACACACCGGTAGGACTGTGCTTCGCACACGGCCTGCGGTAGGTAGCGTGTGTGAGTGACTCAGGGGGAGCAGGCAGACCCTAGGGCCTTCAGCCGCAGCAGCCCAAACCAAGGAAGGGGTCCGGCCACGGCCGGAGACGGACGTGAACTCGGCAGAGCCCAGGGGACCCAGGGACCAGACCGGAAGAAAGGCCACTCGACCGACGGAGCCATCTGCCTCCCGGCGTCTGGGCGCGTGCAGAGACAGCTTCACGCGATTAAAAAAAAAAAAAAAAAAAAATCGGTGAGAGACAGACCCCCGGAAGCCGCACGTCACGGAGCCACAAGGACAGGCCACCTCTCGCTGAGTTTCCCGGCTCCGTGGACTCGGCAGACGGTGACCGAAGCGACCGAGGGAGGAAAGTCTGCCCAAGACAGGAGAGCACGCCTCGAGGGCTCTTTGCTAAGAAACCGCCATCTCGTCTTCCCGGAAGAACCGCTCTCTGGAACAGTCGAGAAAGTGATCTCAATCGCAACGTCGGGACATACGTGTGGAATTCTCGAGCAGGAGGCGTTCGGCTCCATACCGTCAGGCAAGGGCGGAGAAAAGGAGGACGAGCCGAGCGGCCGGGTCAAGAAAAAGAAACGCATTCCAGGGGAGACAAGAGGAGATCGGCTTCCAAGAGAACCCGGCACCCCTTTGTCTCCGTGGGTCCCGTCTGTGGGATCTGGCGGTCACGGAGCACACAGAGTCGAGAGAGAGCGAAGGTCGGTGGTCACGCGGCCTCGAAGAAGCGGCTCGGGGAGGCTGGTGAGACGGCCTCGAGAGGCCCTTCTCGAGAAAGCAGGTGTCGGCCCTCAGACCGTCCGTCGCAAGATGCCGTGAAGCACCCGGCCCTGAGGATGCCACCTGGAGAAAGCAGACGGAGGCGGCCAAAGCAGCCAGTGACGGGGTGCCGTGAAGGGAGAGCGGTCAGCCTCACGGGACACGGAAAGCTCACATCCCGTCTGCGAGGTTCACGTAGTGAATCGTCTTAACGCCCCCCCCCCCCGCCCCTTCCCCCGTGTAAGCCCGTCACTCACCTTAGGGGACACCGGGAGGTCGCCTCCATCGGCCGCCCGGCGACGTCCCGTCGTGTCACATCGAGCCTCAGGTGGGATCTCCCGCATCCGTGGCCATCCCAGGGGCCCGCGAAGCTGTGCTCTGCCAGGCAGCCCCGAACTGCGAGCCGGACCTCAAGTCTGGGCCTCACCCGCTCACTCTCAGTAGATCTGGGAATAGGGCTGGTGATGAGACATGCACTCACAGGCACACATCACACACACACACACACACACACACACACACACACACACACACACACACACTCCAGGACAACGAATGTTGGCTTGTGACATAAATGCTGTATCTTGGAAATTATTTTAACTGATCAATTTGAAAGGATAACTTTTCCAAAATTCAATAATTAACCCGCAGGTTGGCTGTGCAACCTTCTTTTTTGGGTTGTTTTTTACACAAGACTGAAAATTCCAGACCGCCCAATTCTTAGGAGGATCTGGGAATCACGATGGCTGTGAGGAAGAGCGTACGATACTCGGAACAAAACAAACCGACAAAGAAACCCACCTCCTACCGGAAACACAGGGACAGTCGCAGCAGGCCCGAAGGGATTCTGTGGGCTCTTTGGGAATGCGGTGAAGATGGCATACTCACCTGCCCCACGATTTGAGGACGCTTCTCACGTCCACGGTGTTGACGATTAGGATAAGAGTAAAACAACTCCTCCTTTGGGAGGATACCGAATGACTGTAAGATGAAAGCGTCACTTACACGAACCAAACTATACAGTTCTCAAACACACAGCTAAAAAACTTTTCACGGCTTCAGGGGGTACACATCATTTTTGCCGACAGGGATGCATTCGGTGAGGGCAAAAAAGCCCGGTCTCTACGCGTACTCCCCAGCACACCCGTGTGCGCTCTGCCCGGTCGGTGGTTTTTCATGCCGACGCACCCCCCGGCCGTTGAGTCTTCCACGTCCACTACGCCCTCCTATGCGCCTTCGCGAGGTCTCAGTGTAACTCCCACCGATCGGCCGGGTGCGGTGGCTCGGGCCTGTCATCCCAGCACTTTGGGAGGCCGAGGCGAGAGGGTCGCCCGAGTCCAGGGGCTCGAGACCAGCCCGGGCGACTCGGCAAGACCCCATCTCCACAATCCACGAAACGTGAGCCGGGCGTGGCGGCACGCACCTACGGCTCCGGCGACTCGGAAGGCCGAGGCGGAAGGATCGCCCGAGCCCAGAGGTCAAGGCGGCGGTGTCCGTGAGACCGTGGCCGCACTCCCGCCCGGGGGACAGAGTGAGACTCCAACTCCAAAAAGACAAACCCGCTCATCAGTCACAACACGTGGCCTTCGGTTTCCCGTTCCCGAAACACAAGATGCGGACAGATGCCCGGAACCCGCATCTCTGGCAAGAGAGTCGAGCGCCGTCTTCAGAGAATCCCGTCCATCCCGCCCTTTCCGGGCGACGCACTGCCCCCGACCGACCCCAGAAGAACCGGAGCAGCTCACGCGCCTCAGGCTGTGGAGAGTCACTCACGTGTCACCAGAAAGCAGGACAAGGCCCTTTGGAAGACTTCTCCAGGAAGCTCAGCTGATGAATATGAAACACCGGGGGGGGGGGGGGGGGGGTTTGAAAACTCGGTTCCCTCGGTCGAATGAGAATCCGGTGCGTCTTCAGTTCTACCCTTGACTAGGCACAAGTGTTGGGAGCCAGCCTTGGAGGCCCACCTGACTGACAGGGTCCGGTGGAAGCTGAGGCCCTTCTGTCCTTCACCGTTGCCGTTTGATACCGCCGAAGAATTCTGTGCAGTCGTGGAAGAAGAAAATGACATGTTTATGTGAAGTGCTCACAGCTAACCTGGAAACATCACGGTTTATTTTTCCATTTTTCCCACTATGCCACTTGGCCTCTTCTAACATCTGCCAGGGTTAAACTCTGAAGCACATCAAGAATGCTTTCTTTCACTTGGTTATAAGTGACTAGATATCGCTTAAGTATCAATGATACAAGTATGTCCACTCCTTATTTGATTGAGGACTATGCAGTTTAGTGTTTAGACATGAGGATTTTTAGAAGCACAAGTTTATAATAGGTTCATTAGGAATTCATTATAAGTTCTAACACTCATCTAGGAGTTCTGTAGGTGACTCATCACACTGTTTGCACTGACTTAGGATAAAGAGTCATGTTAAGGCTTTTACTGAATTCTACAGCTAAAACTCCAAGTTCACATTTATAGAGTAGGTTTTCACTGAACTCATATCATAATAATTAGACACTTTTATGACAGATCAGCTAAAACAGAAAGTAACCTTGAGGGGCCTGGGAAACATGACTAAAAGCTTCTTTGGAGTTCTCTTCAGAAACGAGCACCGCAAGATAAGAGAAAAGTAACAAGGACATCCGGACAAGGGAGGCGATCCCAGGACTCTGAAGAACATAAGAGCCCGAGATGAGAATATTCCCGACACATCAAGAAATACACACTTAAAGAAACTTTCTCGAAACATTTGTAATTTGGGACATTGGACCGAGAGTGTCATCGTGGGCTTAACGAAGAGGACTTGTCTAATGTCTATGAGACTCCCGGCTTATTTGCTACTAAAGCCGATGGGAATCTCGGTCTGTCTGCTACTAAGACCACTAGCCGGTAACTTTTAAAAGAGATGTATGTGAAAGAGTCTTCTTTGTCTTGCCCCTTCACAAAGGGTATAAAAGCTCTGTATTCATTAGCATGAAATCGTCATCTGTTCAAGAAGCAGGTGTCCGGTAGATCGTCGTCGTCGTCGCCTATCTGTCTCTCCTTCGACATATCTCACGACCCTCGTGGGGCGGGACCCCGCACACGAGGATGGCCTTTTCCACCCAGTCGTATCTGCCGTTCCCCTCACCCGGCCTGCCGATTCAATACCTACTCTGCCCCGGAACGTAACACGACAGCTGCCACCGAAGAGAAGCTTCACCCGGGCTCCCTGCTGCGGAATGACTTCTTCAGCTCCCAGAGATACGCCACCATCTCACGGACACCCCATCCCGGTCCCGAAAACAACACCACCCAGGGGCATCCGCCTGCTCGTCATTCCTACTCGGTCCTATTCCCACGGAAGCCGCGGTGACACCGGGCCCCGCCCCGTGCAGAAGGCATCACTCACCCGCTTCTCTATCGTAAGCTTCCTTTGGCGTAGGCGTCTCACTCCGTCGCCCAGGCCGGAGTGCGGTGGCACGTTCGCGGGCACCGCAACCTCCACCCGCCGGGCTCAGGCGATCCTTCCGCCTTCGGCTCTCCAAGTCGCTGGAACCACAGGCGCGCACCACCCCCAGCTCGTCTCGTAGATTTCTGGAGAGACGAGGCCTCCTTCTGTTTCCTAGGCCGCTCGGAACCCCACGGGTTCGGGCCCTCCTCAGGCTCCTCCCAAAGAGCCGGGATGACAGGCACGAGTCACCGAACCCGGCAGGCGGGATCAGAATCGACAGCCACTCTCTTCACCTTCCCTCGCTTCTCGGTGGAACCATTTCTCGTTCGCCGCTATCTGTTATTTGGGTTTGGACTGCCAACGGCGATATCCGTGTTTCCCGTTTCCATCGGTAGGAGGGAAGTCACCCTTCACCGTTCCAGAGACCGAAAGCGGGGCAAGTCAGAACACATCGATGGTCACGGCAAAACGGGTGACGGCGTGCTCTTTTCCAACTTTTTGTAGGAAAGGAACTGGGAAGTAAAGGCTGATGATGACTTCTGTGTCGTGGTAACGCGCGCACATGATATTTATGAAGGCACACCATAAACCTCTTTTACAAACAGACAGGCAGGGTGGCTCGTCCCCGTCATCCCCGCACTCTGAGAGACAGAGGGGGGACCGGCGCAGGAACCCAGGGGCGGGTGCAAGATCAGCCCGGCAACCTGGTGAGACCTCAGCTCCACAATCCATCTTTGACAAATTCATTCCAGGCACTCCCAGGGTACTCGGAAGGCTTTTAGCCTTACAGAGGGATCACCTGAGCCTAACAGGCCGGGGCTGTGGTAGCCATGATTGTGCCTGTGTGGATAACAGAGTGAGACTCTGACACACACACAATTTTTATTTGTGTGTGTGTGTGTGTGTGTGTGTGTGTGTGTGTGTGTGTGTGTCGGAATCTCGCTCTGTTGCCCAGACTGGAGTGCCCGGGCACGCTCCCGGCCACCCCAGCCTCGACCCGCCGGGCTCCGGGGATCCTTGCCCCTCAGCCTTCCAAGCAGCTGGAACTCCAGGCGCGCGCTACCGCACCCGACTCATTTTTTATTTGACGGTAGAGGTGAGGTCTCGCCGAGTCGCCCAGGCGGGTCTCGAGCCCGCGGGCTCAGGCGATCCACTCACCTCGGCCTCCCAAGGCGCGGGATGACAGGCCGAGCCACCGAGCCCGGCTCCAATTTATGGATTTATTTTTTAACAAATAACTTAAAGAACGTCTTTGCCTTCGTCAATTTTTATTTTATGAAAAAGACCACTTAAGATCATTATTATGTTATGAAAATTTATGTCGGGAGACAGAGTCACCCTTCATCATGCAGGCGGGAGTGAAGGATCAGAGCTCACCACAGCCTCCGCCTCCTAAGGGCAGATCATCCCTCGGCCTCGGTCCCGCCAGCAGCTGGGACCACAGCACGTGCCACCATCGCTGCCCGATCTGTTAAGTTTTTGTAGTCACAGAGGTCTGCCTATGTCGTCCGGGCCGGTCTCCTGAGCTTCAGCGATCGTCCCGCCTCAGCCTCCTAAAGCGTGGGGATGACAGGCATCATCCCGCCACGCCCGGCCTTTATCTCCACGAAGTCAGGAGACGTAAATAGTTTTCGTCCCGGGCTTCAACGGCACCCACCCTCTTCACGTGCGCCCGTGGTACCCGACAGGTACTTTTTCATCCCTAGACTTCTTCCGGTCTCCCCTTCGGAGTCTCCAGTGTCCATCATAACATCTTCGGTGTCTCGGAGACGCTCCGTTTATTTTTTGGAACCCAGTGTATCCTCTTGAGACGATGCTTCATGTCGTTCCCACGTCTAAGTGAGAACAGGCGATGTTTGGTTTTGGGTTCCTGAGTCAGTACGCTCGGGATGATGGGCTCCCAGGTCGTCCAGGTTGTTGCCAGTGACGTCGCTTTATCGTTTTCGATGGCTGAATAGTATTCCACGGCATATATAGAGATCACATTTTTTTTTTTTTTTTAATGAGCCATGGATCGGCTCTGAAACAATTAGGTTGGTTCTACATCTGCGCCACGGTGAAACGCGCAGCCATTAACGTGGGAGTGCAGGTGTCAAAAAGAACGCTTTCTGAAACAGAGTCAAAATCCTCAAAATTCAGGAAATGTCTGACTTTTCACAAGAGGGAATTCATTCTCAGACAGTGGTCTTCCTTTCCGAAAAATCTCTTTGATGATAAAAATATTTGGCGATTTGGGCTCTTTTTTGCTTCCGTGTCACTTTCAGAATTGTTTTTTCTAATTCTGTAAAAGATGGCACCGGGGGGTTGACAGCAACTGCACTGAATCTGCCGATGGCTTGGGGCGGTAAAGACGTTTCGGTCACGTGGGTTCTTCCAGTTCACGAGCGTGCGATGCTTTTCATCTGTCTGCATCATCTTTCATTTCATTTCTTTTCTTTTCCTTTATTTATTTATTTATTTCTTTTCGAGTCGGAGTCTCACTCTGTCGCCCAGACTGGAGGGCAGTGGCCGCCGCCGGCCGCCGCGGCCTCGACCTCCCGGGGCTCCGGCGATCCTTCCGCCTCGGCCTTCCGAGGAGCCGGAATGACAGGCGCGCGCTACCACGCCCGGCCGATTTTTTGGATCCCTCGTAGAGGTGAGGTCTCGCCGCCCAGGCGGGTCTCGAACCCGCGGGCTCAGGCGATCCACTCCCCTCAGCCTCCCCAAGGCGCGGGATGACAGGCGGAGCCACCGAGCCCGGCTCAAAGCCCATTTGTAAGTGCCGTGAGTTTTCTTTTCCATCTCACCCTCCAGAATCCACACGCGAATCACTTTTGTCACGAAGCCCTCCTCGATCGCTGTGGCCCATACCAAGCGCTACGAATTCCTGTACTATCACCAAGGCAACTACCCTCCCCCCCTCCCCGCCCCTCACCTCCCTGACTTAGGACACAAATGCTGTTCTACAGCATTTTCTAATGTGTTTTCTGGTCGAATGTGTGTTTCTTTGACAAGATGACAAACTCAGAGTAAGAGCAGCATTTTCTGTGCCTGCCCCATGACCCTCACCCTCAAGGCCTTGCCAAAGACCAGACACAGAAAGCTTTCATCCTTTTATCTATCTATCTATCTATCTATCTATCTATCTATCTATCTATCTATCTATCCATCCATTCATTCATTCATTCATTCATTCATTTGATTTGTGCGTGCGTGCGTGTGAGTTGGAGTCTCACTCTGTCGCCCAGACCGGAGTGCAGTGGCCGCTCCCGGCCACCGCGGCCTCGACCTGCTGGGCTCCGGCGATCCCTCCGCCTCAGCCTTCCAGCAGCTGGAACTACAGGCGCGCGCCACCACACCCGGCTAATTTTGGGATCGACTGTAGAGATGAGGTCTCGCCAAGTCGCCCAGGCGGGTCTCGAACTCACGGACTCAGGCGATCCACTCACCTCAGCCTCCCAAGGCACGGGATGACAGGCTGAGCCACCGAGCCCGGCTCCCGGCTGATTTTTGGAGTGATTGTAGAGATGAGGTCTCACCGAGTGGCCCAGGTGGGTCTCGAACCCGCGGGCTCAGGCAATCTACTCACCTCAGCCTCCCAAAGGCGCGGGATGACAGGCTGAGCCACCGAGCCCGGCTTATATTTCTCTTATCTGTGCACGCACTGACTTAAAGTGTTTCAGACTCCGTTCCCTGCCCAAAAGCATACATTTTCTTCACAAGACAGCTTACTACATAAGTATTCAGTACTATCTGAAGAAGGCAACGTGGTACTGCCAGCCTTGACGACACTGGCCGTCAGTATCTCTCTGCCTCTCTAAACGAGCAAGCAGCCTTTTCTTTTTATTTTTAGAGGAGTCGCTCTGTCACCCAGGCCGGAAGGAGTACAGTGGCACGTTCGCGGCCACCTCCACCTTCACCTGCTAGACTCAGGCAATGCTTCCATCTCAGCCTTCCAAGTAGCTGGAACCACAGACGTGGGCCATCACACCCGGCTCATCTTTAAAAGATCTATAGTAGAGATGAGGTCTCACCAGGTTGCGAAGTCTGGTCTCGTCTCAAACCAATGGAATCTGGCAATCCTCTCACCTCTGACTCCCAATGTACTGGAAGCAATTATAGGTGTGAGCCACCGTGCCCGGTGTGAGCAGCCTTTCTAAGAATGCAACCGGGTACTCGCCGCAACACCCTCCTGCAATACTTTGTCCTCCTGCCTAGGGAGAATTCAAGCTTTTTGGCTATATCGACTTCACCTGACATCCTTTCAACAGCCAGAACCTCGTCTATACAAAATATAAAATAAATAAAGATGCAGACATGATGATACATGTCTGTAGTCCCAGAGACTCAGGAGGCTGAGGTGCTGAGGCGGAAGGATCACCCGAGCCCAGGAGGTCGAGGCAGCGGTGAGTCGTGACTTTTGCCACGGCACTCGATCTGAACAATAGAGTGAGATCGCGACTCTAAAAGTAACAATTATTATTATACTTCATATCCTGAGTGGCATGAGGTCAGCCCAGGTACACCCGTGCGTGTACTGTTCCCTAATGCCAGACTCTGACTGATGCCGGTGTGATCTTAAGAGCCACAAGCTACATGGAGTTCCCAAGGAGACAATTCTCCTCAGCACTTCCCATGTACTACGTAGTCAGAGCTGCAGGCAGGCAGGCAGGCAGGCTCAAGCTACTCCACAATCGGCCAATATCATGCACCAGAGAGAGTAGTGTCCTTAACCGATACACACAAACCGTAGATCACACATTCCACATCAAGCAAAGTAACAGTGGACGTCAAAAGAAAATGGAGAGGAGAAAGGGTTAGTGAACAGTTCAGGGGGAGCGAGGCGAGGAGGAGTTTTCCTGTGCTGACTCGGAGGGCGCATCATCATCTGGCAAGAACACGGGCAGAGTCTCAGGTGGGAGATGACCGGAGCGTATCACCAGGACAGCAAGACGGTGTCTGTCAAATGGCCTGTTTTGAGTCGGTGGAGTCCTGTTCTTTTAATAGTCACAAAGTCTTCCGATGAGGACTGACAGTGGATGGGCATATGCCCGGTTCTGTTCTCATCCGGTCGCAGGCGGTATCTATCGGTGAGGCAAACGACCGGGCACCGTAGGTACGAAGTCTTTTAGGAAATAAGACGAAGTGTTTTTCTCAGTCGGAGTTACTTTTGCAAAGGGTGCCCTTTACGCTCTCGAAGATAAAGATATTTTCTACTTGGCGTTTCATCTGTAAAAACAAAATGCTATGTTCGTTAAAAATTATTAAAATTCAACATGTAGACGCTTTTCTGTAAACCTTCCTATATCAGACAGAAAGACTGAAAAGTAAAACGTGTGTTTCCTGGGAACCGCCAATGTCTTCCGCTTGTTCGATTGTGCTCGGCCTGACTCCCACCCCTCTCCGCTCTGACATCCAAGCCTGGGATCTTTTGATTCTGCTCTGGAAGGAGGAGGGCTTATCTCCCCGAGGGACCTGGAGGACACGGATAGACACTTTGAAGTGGCCGTCCCTGGGCTGCCGTCACCGAGAGTGCCAAAACCTGCCGACGGCACCAGGGTCACGTGGCCAGCATCGAAAAGTGCGCTGAGGTTGTAAAATTTCCTCCCGGAAAAGCCCTCACGGTGGTCGGCCTGCCTCTAGACTGAGGCAGAAAATGACTGCCCCTTGGCGGTCAAGTACTGTCCTAGTGCTCAGATACGGGGAAACTCACAGTTCCTGGACTCTCAGGTAGGGACGGAAGGGGTCCTCACCGTCCCCCGCCTCTTCCACACAGATTTCTCATCTCTAACACAAACCCAGGTCGAGTGGGGACTCCAAGAGTGGTGCTGAGCTCCGCGATGGGCAGGGCACCCGTAGATGGGGACACGGTTTGGAAGAGTCATACTCGTCAGTGACTGGGAACCACAGACATCAGTTGAATATCAATATTAAAATGTTATTTGGCTTTTAATATCACCATCGTTTAATACACGGCATAAAAACGGGCTTCTGTTTCCAAACCCGGGCATGCTGGATCCAGATAGGAACAAGAAAAAGCGGGCCTCCGAGAAGCACACGGCTGAGCAGATCACCAGGGGATGTTTGATGCACAGTGCATGGTGACGTGGGTGGGGGCAGGGAGAGGAGGCAGGTGGGTGGGGAAGCAGGAGAAAACGCTGGCCTGCTGGAGGAAGAACAGGAAAAACCAGATCGGTCACAGGAGGAGGGAGGGGCGGGCTCGACGTGCAAATCTGGTTTCTTCATTTTCTCTGCTCCCTCCGCCTCCACCCCCATTTACTCGATCTATCGTACGTTCTGGGAAGAAAGTCCCTATGTGGTGTCATCGGTCGACGGCCTGGAAGCCAAAGGACGGAACCCAGAAACTGTGACCTCAGGTCCCCATGGGAAGTCCCACATGGGCTCTGGGGGCCGGGGACACGGCATTATCTTCCCTCGTCTTGTCGATTCCCAGCCAGGGTGGAGGAAGCGGGGCTGGCCGGGCGGAAGAATGACTCGAGGAACGAATCTGTGGAGAGCAGAGTCCCAGAAGAATCTCCCGTGTGGAACCTGATCGCTCTCAGGCTCCCCAGAGGGAAGGAAGAGGAGGAGGAGGAGGAGGAGGAGGAGCAGGCGGAACCCGGGGTCCAGCCCGGGAAGCAGAGGTGCTGTTCTCAGGCACCCAGGCCCGGGACACCTCGGCCCGTAGCGTGACTTCTCAGATCCTGCTGCGCACCTGATACACTAAAGCTGCCTGTGAACGCTGGCCCGATGCCAGCAAGAGCAGGGCCCAAGGCACAGCTTCCGTGGCAAAGGATGGTCGGCCGGTGGGGACTTCTGAGGGACTGGGGAGCCGAACTGCCTCAGCAGAGGCGCTCCTCATCTTTCCTACTGTCCGGTATGCCGGATGGAAGGTGAGAAGTTCTCAGAGAGTGAGTTGGGAAGGTGAGGGCCACAACCGCGGGAAGTTTGGCAGGTCCCAACATTTCAACCCCATCATGAATTCCATGGGATCGTACCCGTCACCTAGTTTTCATGTGGAAAGGATGGAAGACGAAGTCAACGTATGCAGAGTAGCCATGGCCACAGTGGGTGACTCGGTCATGTTTTTCTAGCAGTCTGCTTTCATCGATCCCCTAATCGCCAGCCAAGGTCAGGACGGGTTTCTCAGCGGAAGCTATGGATCATTGTTTCGTGGTCCCACCCCGCTTGTTTTGTAAACAAGTTAATCTGTTCGGCACCCCATGGCCTTTATGACACAGATCCCTGAAACGTGGCAACAGTCATGTGACTAACCCACCCATCTGCCTGCCGTGCTTCACCTGATGTCAGTACCTGTGCTTACCTGAAACCTTCACGACGAAGTGGAACAGACCACCCCTCGATCACTTAACGACCTGCCACCATCAAAGGGAATGCTTAAAAGACATCCTTTTTTTTTTTTTTTTTTTGAGTTGGAGTCTCCCTCTGTCACCCAGACCGGAGTGCGGCGGCCGCTCCCGGCCACCGCAGTCTCGACCTGCTGGGCTCCGGCGAGCCTTCGGCCTCAGCCTTCCAGTAGCTGGAACTACAGGTGCACGCTACCACGCTAGGCTAATTTTTTTTTACTGCAGAGATGAGGTCCCGCCAAGTCGCCCAGGCGGGTCTCGAACCCGCGGGCTTAGGCAATCCACTCGCCTCAGTCTCCCAAAGCGCGGGATCACAGACTGAGCCACCGAGCCCCGCTAAAAGACGTTCCACTTCACAAAGCAGCGACATTACTTTGCCGAGCTGCGGTCTGGCCACGCGTCTCTTTGAGCGATCGCAGCCATGTTTCCTAACTTTGACCCCCTCCCCTACATCGGGTAGGTGAATCTCCTCTCTCTTCCGTCTCATTGGCAATCTAAAAAGCCGTATCACCCAATCTAACTTCTGTACAATTCTTTGCATCTTTCAAGGGTCCCTGGATGGCACACTACACTCCCGGTGGGTCTGACCTAACATTTTGTAGTTTCCTCCCGGGATCCTTAACCGAATATTTTTAGCAGTCCCACAGAAATTCTGGAACCTTTCATACATATTCTATCTTCTGGTGAGGAAAATGACTCCATGTTTCAGAAATCAAAGTGGGAATTTAAAAAATTATTGCAAAAACGGTTCAAACCCAGAAGCTCTTTAGGCTTTCAAAGAGTTCCACAAAGTCTTATGTCCAGTCACCGATATCAGTTTCCAAAAGTCCACTCAGCAGACATCCTTGGCAAGGAGACACAGGGTCGTGTTCTGTGACATCTTCAGAGCTTCCCAGCAGAGCACAGGACAATCACATCTATGTGAAATTAGTCCAGGGTCAGGGAGGCACCCGAGAGTGGCCGCTCAAAGCACAGCTCCAAAATCCAACGGGCATAGGCGTGAGTCCTTCTTCCACTTCTTCCTGCCGCGGGACCTGGAAGAATCAGGGGCCTGTGTCCTCATCTGAGAAATAGAGATGATAATAATACTGGCCTCAGAGGAAGGTTGGGAGCCTCAGAGAACTGTCAGTACTTGACACCAGCTCAGAGGAACACTGCTCTTTACAGTAAAGAAAAGAAGAAAAATAGAAAAATCAGAACCAAAAAATCCCAATGAAGTCAGACCCAAGACCAATTAGGACTAAGCTGATACCAAACGAGAAGGTTCACGGTCTGTGGAAACTTCCTCACGCGTGAGGGAATAAAGATGGAGAGTGAGGAGGGGCCGCAGGGAAAAAAGGACCCCACGGAAGGGCGATGTGTTTCTGTCCCGCAGAAGTCACTTGTCGTCGCTGTGTCATCGACCGAGCAAAGCCAGGTCTGCACCGGATCGATCGTATTTTCCCACGGGACCAAAATCTATCTTCCCGCCACACCAGAAAGCGACGGCAGGCAGCCTTACCCTTCTTCCACCTTAGTGCTAGCTCTCGACTTAGGAAAGAAGATCACGGTCAGCTACTTTTTATTTTAACAACGGCCCCACAGAGTCAGTCCCGGCAGCGGACAGCAGGAGTTCCTCGCAGAAGGGCTCAGACAGGCCCTGATCACTGCAGTGGTGCC
Source organism: Cephalopachus bancanus (assembly GCA_027257055.1). Lineage (NCBI taxonomy): Eukaryota > Metazoa > Chordata > Mammalia > Primates > Tarsiidae > Cephalopachus > Cephalopachus bancanus. The sequence continues at coordinate 1,558 of JAPVLO010001287.1, read as the reverse complement.
AAAGCATCGAAGCGACCCCCCTGCGACCTGGGTTCCCCCACACGTTCTTCCTTTTTTCAACTCCTTTGACTGTAATGCTGAAACCACTCAAAGGTCTACAATTGTTCTGTTTCTCCCTCAGAATGAAGCCCCGGTACCTCCACAGCGGCAGAATCATACAGGAGCCCAGGAGAGCGATCCGTATGATGATAACGTCGCTCCTCCAGGACATCCCTGGAGGTACCCGGCCCCACCCCGTGTGATGCCCACAGGGGTGGCAGCACAACCTCTCATAGGAGGAAGAGGGCGGTGGTGCCTGTTCCGAGGGGAGGGTGCGGTTTCCACAGGAGGAGGCTCAGTCCCATCGAGCCTTGTGCCTGGCTATTCTCACTCTTAACCCCCACCGTTGTCTCCGACATCGAGCGAACGCTCACGGGAGGGCCTACCTGTTTTGTCCCCTACCGGCAGAAACTTTGTGACAGGTCTGCCATCCTTAGACATGACCTCCATTGAAATGTGGGATCTGCATCTCCTCCCCTCAGTGCCGGGCTCACCGAGTGACCGGTTGACCAGCTGATGAGATCTGAAACAAGGCCCCGTCACTTCCTTAGCCGGGTCATACAGATGGATGGCTCCAGTGGGTTCTTTGGGGAGATTCAGATTTGGAACCCTGAGGCAAAAGCGAGACGTCTGAGGGCCTCACGTTTGGACAGAGTATAAGCCACATGGAGAGGCCATCTGAAGGTGGCCCTGGCTGAGGTCCCAACCAAGCACCCGGGAGTGACGGTGTTCCTAGATCTGCAGTCCAGCAGCATACCCAAAGACTCACATGTTCTCACTCAGCTCTTTAATGTGGCTAGTGTGACTGAGAAGCACAAACGGCAATTTTATATTATTTTACTTAATATCGATTGACCTAGAACCTAAGCTAGTGGCTGCTCTGTCGGGCTGTACGGCTCTAGAGAATTCTTGACCGAGTCACTGGGTCACCCAGCCTCCCAGTCCTCCTTCCAAGACCACTGACATCACGGAGCGGAAACAAGCCATAATTCAGTGGTCTTTCCAAATTCCCGGTCCACAGATATGATGAGCAAATTAAAGTGGGTGTTTTAAGGGTGGAGGAAAGTTGTGGATAATCTGCAGCACGCGATAAATAAGCAAAGTACTGGTATAGATCCAGAGCCCCCTACCATGCCAGGTGGCACGAGTAAGCTTTCTTTAAGTGTCTGATAAACGAATGAATGAATCTCTAGTTGATAAAAAACAGCGTGATGGTTTATCTTTGGTGTCGATATGACTGGACCTTAAGATGCCCATTTTCTCGCTTAACATGATCTCGGGTGCATCTGTGAGGATATTTCTGGAAAACACTGGTATGTGGCTTGGTGACTGAGTAAGCAGATGCTTCTCCATAAGGGAGGTGGGTGGCACTCAGACCACCGATGGCTCGAAGGGACAAAATAATAAAGGAGGGAGAATGTCATCTCTCCGCTTCACTGCTTCCACTGGAAGATTGATCCTCGTGCTGCCCTGGGAATGATCCCGTGGCTTTCCTGTTGCTGGCGCCTCGGTACTCGGC
>JAPVLO010001286.1:0-118810 GCA_027257055.1 Cephalopachus bancanus | reverse complement strand
TAGTAAGCAGACGTCGCTGTATTCATATAAGACAAAGTAAATTTTAGAGCAAAAAAATTACTACAGAAATAATTTTTGTTTCTTAATTTACAAGTAACTATAATACTGTCACAGCATCTGTTATTTAGTTTATAGCTTACCAAATATTTTACTAGTTAGTGCTCAATATTTCTACCAACTGCTTATCACTAAGGTCTTCAAACAACAATATTATCAAATTATTATCTCAAATTAATGACTCAGTCCTAAACATAGATGACTGCATAAAAACTGAATGTCTTCTATCATAGGGTAGTATGAAATGTTAGACATCTAATTTCACTAATATAAAAATAAATAAAACTGTATATCAATAGGAAATAGAATAACCAGTACATTGAAATATAAGAACTTTGATATTAAAGGTAATAGTTTTGTAAAGGAATAATATATTCTTTTAAAATCATACTGAACTTGTAAGAAATTGCACTGGAACATTATTAATTTATTGAAACTTGGATCAGGTACAAGCTTAGATATGGCATTTAATTATTACATGATATAAGACTCCAGTCATAAACATCACTTCTACACATGAAGCATATACTTGTACATGCATACTTTCACATAAAGGCTGAGTATTCAAAGCTATTCAACAGGTTAGCATTCTCCCATGTTGCCTTTAGTTAAGATGAGAAAATGACACATTTTAAAATTTAGTATGTGGATAAAATGTAACATTTAAAAGTTTTATTTTACCATAAAACAAATCCAAAAATATTAATTTATTCTTCAACAAGTCTCAGTAAGAAAGAAATTTAATACACAAAACAGATAACCTTGTTCAAGGTTACTCTTATCTTTTAGTATATACACTTTGCTATTGCCATCAACTGGCATATTTTTGCACAAATAAACAATAGTTTAGAACTGATTAGTATTGCAATTAGGAAGGCAAATTACTTTAAGTTGTTATTTGAGTATGCACGAATGACTACATGTTACACACCATATTTTTGTAAAAACAGATGCCTAATTGGTCTTTCACATAATAATAAATATTCTTGTGTTAGGTATCTAATGAATACAATTAATGTAAATGTATACAACCCTGCAAATAATTTTATAGTATAAAATGGAGAAGAAGGGTTCAAGTTATAATCAAATCTTAATCAAATGTAAGACATACAAAATGTATAAGGCTTGGCATGCAAGCCAGGATAAAGAACAAATACCTACAATACAGATATTAATAAAAATAGACCTATTTCTCTTTCAGAAGTAGAAAGAATTATATATGAAAGATATTTAAATGCCCAGACAGAAGATATTCAATTGGTTTATTTAGTTGCATGTGCTTCTAAAGAACATACAAATTTTAAAAATATCACAAACTAATTTTTTTCTGCTCAAAAATTTAATCTTAATTTTAAAAGAGATACTAGTAGCCGGGCTTGGTGGCTCATCCTGTAATCTTGCGCCTTGGGAGGCTGAGGTGAGTGAATTGCCTGAGCCCACGAGTTCAAGACCCACCTGGGCAACTTGGTGAGACCTCATCTCTATGATAAATCAAAAAATTATCCCGGCGTGGTAGCACACACCTGTAGTTCCAGCTACTTGGAAGGCTGAGGCGGAAGGATCGCCGGAGCCCAGCAGGTCGAGGCTGCGGTGGCTGGGAGCGGCCACTGAACTCCAGTCTGGGTGACAGAGTGAGACTCCTATTCAAAAAAAATTTAAAAAATAAAAATAAAAAGAGATACTAGTATTTCTTTGTATAATTTAGAAAGTAAACATATAATGAAGACAAAAGACTTAACATTACATAACTGAGCAAGCCTCAGCTGTCTACAAACATGACCCTGGTGCAGAACCAAGATAGGATTCTTTATGAAGAGAAGGGGCGAGTAAGAGGATCTCCTGTAGTTATACACACCTCCCATGGGCTGCTGCCACCCTAGCTATAAGAGCTCCCAGCACCCTCCTGCTGCTGAATACATGAGGCTGCCCAGAGTTTGGAGAGAGGTGCCACTTAAGTCCACACTGAACCCAGTAGGCTCTTACTCCCTGAGAGGTATCCTGCCAGCTGCCACCACGCTGGCAAAGAAGGATCCCTCAAGACAGATACTGCAGCTGCAGACTGAGCCACACAGCTGGCACTCCCCCTCTGCTCCTCCCTACATCAAAGGCATTTCTCCTACTCAGGGGCAGGCTAACTACTGCACCTGCCCTGAGCGCAACAGAAGACTACAGTCATGGCTTGAGCCAAGAAAGCAGTCAGCTTGCAGAGGCAGTGAACAGGCTTCGCACAGGCCTTGCCAACACTGTCTTTGTCCCTCTTGCATGCAAGTCAGGAAGGAGAGAGGTAGAGCACCGCTGACTCCCAGCCAGGTAGAGACACTGTCACTCACAGCTTAGGGAGGGAATGGGGAGATGGGGCAAATCCTTGTATCCACCGACCAACAGTACAGCCCTTAACCCTAAGGCTTCTGACCAGGCATAGAGCGACCACTCCACACCTGCATGAATACTTACGCAGAGTGCTGCTAGGCTCTTCCCAGCCACCTCAATCACTGTCTCCACTGTCATACCTGTCTGCCCCTCCCACACTGTAGACAGCTGAGGCTTGCTCAGTTATGTAATGTTAAGTCTTTTGTCTTCATTATATGTTTACTTTCTAAATTATACAAAGAAATACTAGTATCTCTTTTTATTTTTATTTTTTAAATAAAAAAAAAAGGAAAAAAAAAACAAGGAAAAAGGACATCTCCATGGCTCCCGAATAGCATGACTGCCTTCATCTCTGCAGCCTGCAGGAAAAGCATGGAGAAATAGGCTGCCTCTGTGATCCAAGAGAACCAATGCAAAAAACACCCAGCTCCAGGGCTCCCTAACAGGCATGGCTTCCTGGCACTGCCCAGCTGTTCTGTGCCACCTAAACACTATAGCTGTGGTTCATCACTTCCCTGAAGATACAACCTGCAAAGGTGCAAAGGTTGCCATTAGGCCTCCCAAAATTGCTGCCACTACTGTCTCTGCCCCTGCAACCTGTGAGACAGGGAAAGAACGGAAACTGGGACACTAAATGAAACAAATCAACCATACACAATATACACAGCAGACATATCCATAAGGGAAAAAAGAAGAGGAAAAAAAATATTAAAACTTCCATCCCAATGACAGCAAATTTAACAAGTAAAAGATAAAATAAAAAGAGAAGAATCTGACCCCAGAATGAAAAGGAATCAATGCTAGAATACTGGCAACACTAAAAACCAAAGTGTTTCAACATCCACAAAGAATCCTGCCAGCTCCTAAGCAACAAACCCTAGCCAGAATTAATTGTCCCTAATAATATATCTAGAACTCAAAATATGGATGGCAAAGAGACTCCAGGAATTCTAAGAGAAAGTGGATACTCAAATCAAATAGGCTGCAGAATTGAAAGCTAACATGGTCATACTAAGAAAGAACCAAACTGAAGTTCTGGAACTGAATCATTTACTTCAGGGATTTTGAAACACAGTCAAAAGCCTTAACAACATCCTTGATCAGGCAGAAGAAAGAACTTTAGACATTGAAGACCAATACTTTAAATTAACCCAGACAAAAATAAAGAAAAAAGAATGCAAGCGACAAAAAGAGCCCTAGAAAGCTATGTAATTATATAGAGACCAAATTTATGTTTGATTAGCATTTCTGAGACAGAAGGGGGAAAAAAGAACAACTTGGAACAAGGTTTTTAGCACACTATCCAAGAAAATTTTCCCTATCTTGCTAGAGAGGCTGCCATTCAGATACAAGAAATGCCAAGACCTCCTGTGAAGTACTCTACAAGATGGCCATCCCTAAGGCATATAGTTATTGGTTGATCCAAGGTCAACACAATTGGAAAACAAAAACAAAAACAAAAACAAAAACTGTAAAGGCAGGTATAGAGACAGAACACTTACCAAGACAAACTAATTAAAATAGTAGCAGACCTCTCAGCTAAAACCTTGCAAGTGAGTAGATATCAGGGCCTATTTTTAGTGTTCTTAAAGAAAAGTAATGCCAGCCAATAATTTCTTACTCCACAAAACTAAGCTTCATAAGCAAAGAGAGATAAAATCCTTCCTGGACAAGCAAGTGCTAAGGGAATTTGTCAGCCCAGACCAGCCCTACTAGAAATGCTTAAGGGAGTTCTAAACATGGAAATGAAAAAACAATACTACCTAACACAAAAGCATATGTAATTACATGACTTACAGATCACACAAATCAGTCACGAAACTGAGAACATGATGCAACTTCTTAACAACAATATGACATGAACAAATCCTCATATATCAGTAGCTAACTTTAATGTTAATGACTTAAATGCTTCACTTAAAAGGCATAAGGTGGCAAATTGGATTAAAGAATTTTAACCCATCCTTCTGTCTGCAGAAGATCCATCTCACTTCTAATGACATCCATAGTCTCAAGGTAAAGAGAGGGAAAAATCTTCTATGCAATGGAAAACAAACAAAAAGCAGGGCTCACTATTATGCTAATTTAAATAATGTATTACTATGTATTATTTTAAAGTCAGATAAAGCAGACTTTAAACTAACATAATTTCAAAAGGATAATAAAGGGCACTGCATGATGATCAAGGGCTCAATTCTACAAGAAGAAATAACTTAAATATATGCCAACCCAACTAGAAGCACCCAGATTTATAAAGCAACTGATAATCTAAGAGAGGATATGGAAAGCCACACATTGGAGTGGGGGAACTTCAATAGCCCACTAACAACTTAGAGGGAGAAAACTAACAAAAAAAAATTTGTACTTAAATTAGACAGTTGAGTAATTAAATTTAACAAGTATCTACAGAACACTTCATCCAACAACCACAAAATATACATTCTTCTCTGCACAGGGACCATACTCTATAAACATATTCTATGAACACATTTTTGGTCATAAATCAAGCTTGTATAAATTCCCCCCCAAATTAAAATTATATCATACATCTTCTAGACCCGCAGCAGAATAAAAATATAAAGAAACACCAAGGGGAACCCTCAAATGCACACAAATAACTGGATATCAAACAACTTGCTCCTGAATAATTTTTGTATTGCAATGAAATTAAGACAGAAACAAAAAAATCGATTTGAAATAAATGAAAATAAAGGCAGAACATACCAAATCTTCTAGGCTGCTGTAAAAGTATCGAGAGGAAAGTTTATAGCATTACAGGTCCACATCAAGAAAATAGAAATATCTCAAATAAATAATCTCTCACATAAGAGAACTAGAAAAACAAGAATAAACTACAACCAAAGCTAGCGAATAAAATAAATATCCAAAGTCAGATCAGAAGTAATGAAACTGAGACCAAAAAAATGCAAAAGATCAATGAGTCCAAAAGCTGATTTTTTTGAAAGGATAAGTTTGAGAGACACCTGGTGAGATTACAAAAAGAGAGAGAAAGAAAGCTCAGAGAGATACAATCAGAAATAAAGCAAGTGACATTGCAATTGATCCCAAAGAAATACAAAAGATTATCAGAGATTATAATCAATATTTGTAGAAAACATAGAAGAAATAAACATATTCGTGGAACTACAACAACCTCCAAAGAGTGAAACAGGAAGAAATTGAAGCACTGAACAGGCCAAAAATGAGTTACATAACTGAATCAGTAGTAATAATAATAATAATAAATATATATATATATATATATATATTTATACACACCTACCAGAAAAACAAAAGTCCTAAACCAGACAGACTCACTTCTACCAGACATACAAGGAAGAGCTGGTATCAATCCTACTGAAATTATTCCAAGCAATTGAGTAGGAAGACATCTTCCAAACTCATTTTATGAAGTCAATATTATTCTTTTTTTTTTTTTTTTGAGTTGGAGTCTCACTCTGTCGCCCAGACTGGAGAGCAGTGGACTCTGTCGCCCAGACTGGAGAGCAGTGGCTGCTCCCGGCCACCGCAGCCTCGACCTGCTGGTCTCTGGCGATCCTTCTGCCTCAGCCTTCCAAGTAGCTGGAATTTCAGGGATGCGCTACCACGCCCGGCTGACTTTTTGATTTATTGTAGAGATGAGGTCTCGCTGCCCAGGCAGGTCTCGAACCCATGGGCTCAGGCAATCCACTCACCTCAGCCTCCCAAAGGCATGGGATTACAGGCCGAGCCACCGAGCCTCGCTGTCAATATTATTCTTATACCAAAGCATGGCTGTGACAAAACAAAAGAAATCTACAGGCTCATATCTCTGATGAACATAGACAAAAACACAGAAGTAAAATTCCTCAACAAATACTATCAAGCCACAATCAGAAGCACATCAAAAATTAATTTATTATAATCAAATGGGCTTTATTCCTAGGATGCAATGCTGGCTCAGCATCCACAAATCAATAAATGTATTCTACCAGACAAACAGAAGTAAAAACAAGAACCACATGATTGTCTCAATAGACACAGCAAAAGCACATAATAAAATTCTGCATCACTTCATGATAAAACCTCTCAATCATCTAAGCATTGAAGGAACATTCCTCAAAATATTAAGAGTCATCTATGACAAACTCACAGTTAACATCATACCTAATGAACAGAAGTTGAAAGCATTCCCTCTTAGAAGTGGAACAAGACATGGATGTGTACTCTCATCACTCCTATTCAACCTAATATTGGAAGTCCTAGCCAGAGCAGACAAGAAAAAGAAATAAAAGGTATTCAAATAGGAAAAGAAGCTAAATTATTTCTTTTAAAAAATATATAACTCTAAATCTAGAAAACCCTTAAGTTTCCACCAAAATACACCTAGTGTTCAATAAACAACTTCAGTAAAGTTTTAGGACACAAAGTGAATGCCCAAATTAGTTGCTTTTCCATATATAAACAATGTTCAAGCTAAGAACCAAATCAAGAACACTATGTCATTTACAAGCAGCAAGAAAATAAAATAAAATAGCAAAGAAAATAAAATACCTAGGAATACATCTAACTAAAGAGTCAAAAGATATCTATAATAAGAACTACAAAACTCTGCTTAAAAAAATCAAAGATGACACAAACAAGTAGTAAAACATTTCATGCTCACAGATTGATTTAAAAATTATTGTTAAAATGTCTATACGTATACTGCCTAAAGTAATCTACAGATTTAACACAATCTATATCAATCTACAGATTTAACACAATCTATATTACAGATCTATTAAAAAAACAATACTTAAATTCATATGGAAACAAAAAAGAACTCGAATAGCCAAAGTAATTCTAAGCCAAAAGAACAAAGTCAGAGGCATAATATTGTGAGACTTGAAATTCTACCACAGGCTACAGCAACTAAAACAACATGGTAGTAGTACAATAATAGACACATAGACCAATAGAACACAGACCCCAGAAATAAAACTGCAGGCCTGCAACCAACTCATCTTTGACAAAGTTGGCAAAAACAAACATTGAGGAACAGATATCCTATTCAACAAACGGTGCTAGGAAAACTGACTAACTATATGCAGCAAAATGAATCTGTACTCGTACCTCTCACCATATACAAAAATTAACTTAAGATGGGTTAATGGCTTAAACATAAAACCTTGAGCTAGAAAAATCCTAGAAGAAATTCTGAGAAATATTCTCCTGGATACCATCTCAGACCAGACAGAATGACTATTATTAAAGAGTTCAAAAATCAACAGATATTGGTGATGTTAAGGAGAAAAGAGAATTCTCATAAATTCTCAGCCCCCGTGGAAAGTACTTTGCAGATTTTTCAAAGAACTAAAACAGATGTATCATTCCACCTAAGATCCCACTACTGAGTATATTCCCAAATGAGCAAACATTTTACCAAAAAGACACATCTGAACTTGTATGTTTATTGCAGCACTATACACAAAAGCAAACATGTAGACCCATCAGTGGTGGACTGGATAAAGAAACTGTGGTACATATACATCATGGAACACTATGTATCACAAAAATATGAAATAATGTCTTTTACAGCCATATGGATGCAGCTGGAGGCCATCATACTAAGTGAATTAACACAGAAACAGAAAATTCAATACTTCATCTTTTCACTTGTGTTCACTGGATACTCACAGGCATAAGGATGTGAAAAATAGACATTGGGGACTCTTACAGGGGGAGAGAAAGAGGGATGTAAGTTTTGAAACCACCTTTTGGGTAACATGCTTACCATCTGGGTGATGGACATAATAGAAGTCCAAACTTCACAATCACATAATGCGCCTATGTAACAAACCTGCACATGTATGCCTTGAATTAAAAAATAAATAAAATAATCTTTCTTCATTAAAAAAATACAAATTTTATTTTACTTATAAACATTAGCTATTGTATTTAGTCAGATTCATTTAGAAGCATTGAATATATCTTTCCTGTATATTCAACTGAGTCAATGTCCACTAAAAATTTTTTTCTCTTACTCTACCAAACTTAGGTGTTTTATGAGAAAACATAGAAATATGTTCTCATGACTAATTTATTTTTCTGTGAAAAATATTAAATGGTAATAAGATGTTTTATCAATGTATCTCTAACATTTATTAAAATATAACATAATACACTTTTTACAATGATTTGCTAGCTATAATAGATTTCAAAATATGCAAAAACAAAATAATATCTTAAATACAACAATATAGCACATTTGTATATTTGCTTTAAATTTTTAAGAAATAAAATGTAAATAATTTGAAGTTTTCTTACTCCTTTCATTGTCCCAACTCTTCTTCCTCTGCTGAAGTTCATAATTCTCCCAATGCATGTTTTTGAGAAACTTATAGCATATTATAGATTCATAAGTAACAGTAGCATTTCATTTTTTCACAATCAAGCTACAAATTTTTTTTTTTTTTTTTTTTTTTTGAGTTGGAGTCTCACTCTGTCACCCAGACTGGAGTGCAGTGGCCGCTTCCGGCCACCGCAGCTTCGACCCGCTGGGCTCCGGTGATCCTTCCGCCTCAGCCATCCGAGTAGCTGGAATTACAGGCATGCACTACCACGCCCGGCTGATTTTTTGATTTATTGTAGAGATGAGGTCTCGCTGCCCAGGCGGGTCTCGAACCCGCAGGCTCAGGCAATCAACTCACCTCAGCCTCCCAAAGGCGTGGGATTACAGGCTGAGCCACCGAGCCCGGCTAAGCTACAAATTTTTATAACTTGAATACTTTTTTCTCAGCATACTGCTGTTAAGATTTGCCTGTGTTGACAAGGATACACCTGATTTATTTAACTGTATCGCAGAAAAAAATTATACTAAAATAATAATGTTTGTTTATACATTTTACTATAGTAAATATTTAGTTTATTTCCAAAGTTTTCCTATTAAAAGTATACTTGAAGCCAGGCATGGTGGCTACTTGGGAGGCTGAGGCCTTGAGCCCAGGAGTTCAAGCACAACCTGAATAACACAGTAAGATTCTGTCTCTAACACATATTTAATTGAAATAAAAATGCTTGTATATATGTATTTCCATACAAATGCAAGGTTACTCCTTCAGGGTGTATACCTTGAACTTCTGTTTTATAGGATATGATCATCTCTGAAATTACAAAATCTTGCCAAATATTTCCAAAGAAACCTAATTAATTTTATATTCATGGCAATGTATTAGATTTCCTTTCCATAGCCTTATTAAAAATTGGTAGCAGTATACCTTCTAATTTGTACCAAATTGAAGTGTGTGAAATACTGTCTCATTGAGAAGACAATCTTTATCATTTTAATACACATGTTGGCTTTGTACTTTGTAATATTTATATTTTTAGATCACTATGTATAAAAAATATGCAGTGTATTTCCTTCCTTTTGCTCACTCATGTAGCCTGACACCTCAGAATCTGAAATTTTTAATTTAATCTTTGAATAGAACAAAAAAGGTATTCTTCATAATTATGATTTTCAAGTTGGCACACACCTTTAGGAAAATGATAACATAGAGTACCTTAAAAGACCAAAGTGCCTCATCAAGCAGAAATTAATATAAATGTGTTATATAAAATATCTTACCCTAGATATTTGGTCCTAGTATTAAAAGAAATGTAAACAGAATATTTAACCTAAGTCTAAATATTCAGTTCTGATTTGTTCCAGGGTCAATTTTCTAATTTATGTGTTATCTGCATATATTGCAGTACATTACCCAGCTTCCTCCATCTCTTCTCAATCCTCCTACCTAACTATAGAGCCCAAAGAAGCACAGGACCCATGTGTGGCATAAAATGATTGAATAATCATGAGATACCCTGCTGACACAGGCATTAGAATCAGCATACATCCTCTTCCAGTGAATGACTTTCATATTTCTGCACTGCAATATTACTCAATATTCAAAGAAGAAACCTCACAATTTCCAAAGCAGTGATTCCCTTTGAAACACAGCAATAGGGGCTTACAAAATGCAGTATAAATTATCGTGGAATGATTCTATCAAATAGGCTTAAAATGAACCTCTTGCAGTTACTACAAGCTGTTAGATTAGACAGCGAGAGAGAGCGAGCTTTAAGGAATTGGTTCATGTGATTGCTGTGTGGGAGTGGTAAGTCTGAAAATTGCAGGTTTGGTCAGCAGGCCGAAGATCTGTAAGAGTTAATGTTGCAGTCTCTAATACAAATGCTGTCTGAAGAAAGAATTCCTTTTTCCTTGGGAATCTCAGTCACTCCTCTTAATAGTTTCTACTGATTGGATGAGGCTCACTATTTTATGGAGAGTAATCTGCTTTACTACTGATTTAAATATTAATCCCATAAATTTTTTTTTTTTTTTTTTGAGTTGGAGTCTCACTCTGTCGCCCAGACTGGAGGGCAGTGGCCGCTCCCGGCCACCGCAGCCTCGACCTGCTGGGCTCCGGCGATCCTTCCGCCTCAGCCTTCCGAGTAGCTGGAATTACAGGCATGCACTACCACGCCCGGCTGATTTTTTTATTTATTGTAGAGATGAGGTCTCGCTGCCCAGGCGGGTCTCGAACCCGCGGGCTCAGGCAATCCACTCACCTCAGCCTCCCAAAGGCGCGGGATTACAGGCTGAGCCACCGAGCCAGGCTAAAAAAAAAAATTTTTTCATAGAAACATGTACAGTGATGTTTGACCAAAATGTGACTTGCCCAAGTTGACATATAAAATTAACCATCACAGTGGTTTCTAATAAAATTTTATAAAAGGAAGACTGTAAGATCTTTTCATTCTAATACTATAAAACTATATTTACAAAAACTATGAAAGATTCTGGTAAATTGGAGTCCTCAAGTAACTTTTCTGGAAGTCTTTTACCAATCTTCAATCGCTCTTGTCTAAGTTGTTGGGAAGGGGTGTGATCAAATGATGAAGAGACAGGAGAGCACCAAAGAAAAACTGCACCACACAGAGTTACATAGCCAAGACTTCCTTCAAGACTATTGCATTGCAATAGAAGAGCAAATAAACTCAACTTGACTGAAAGAAAGGTCAGGAGAGTTTTTAAGCACTGGAGTGATCTACTGAAAATAGTACTGAAGGACATTAGGTCATAGTGGGGGAAGATTGGTTAGTGTGATTAAAACATCTATGTTTGCTAATTGCTGCTACTGACTAAGTTAGGCTCCTACTCTTCCACAAACACTAAAAAATAGAGGTACTATCTTTCTTAATAACCACATTCCAAAGGGATAGCTCCTAGTCCTTGAGAAAGACATTTCTGGTTTGGAAAACTGGTAGAAGATTGCAAGAAGATTTATGTCTCAAAGAGGCAGAGAAAAAATTTATGATTCCAGGTTTTCGAAAGTAAATGCTCTAAGAAAAGGGAATTTGAGGACTACAGACAAGAAGAAACCTGTCCAACGTTTATCATGCTGACAGGAAGCCTGAGACTGTCTTGGTCACACAAAATTAGGGGATATGTCAGGGTGGCATGGGAGAGTGAGATAAAAGAAAGTTTGGCAGTTTATGTCTATCATGAGTATGTCATTCAGTACTAGGTTTAATTTTAGTAAGACTCCCTTTTAAGAGTAGTATAATATACACTCTTCAGTTATGTACTCTCCAAAATAAATTGCTGGTAGATATCAAAATGTAAAATGGAAATGATCAATGTAAGATTTTCTTTGGGATGAAAATTTTTCTTTGGTTATGCAAATATCTAGATTTAACAGATGATTGAATGTACCTAAGATATAAATTCCGGAGGGAAAGATCACACCTGGGAACAATTTATTAAATAATTTTTTTTTAAACTTTAAAAATAACCGTTACATGTCCATATGTAATTGGCCAGTTAAGTTTCCTTAAAGGCTTAAAATGGTCCTTACTTTGATTTTGACCTTTTTCACATTATATTATTGGTGTTTTATTTTATTAGCCTAACATATTACAAAAGTAAAATTGAGCAACAGTTTGTTTTTCATGTTTTTAACTCTTCCATCTCAAGTTCTTAATTCATAACATTTTTTCAATTCCAACTCACTCTGCAAGACCTTTGAGTCTTGTCCACAGCCTCGACCTTGCTTTTGGATTATTTATGAATCCCTGACCTCTGCCACAGTACTATGTCATCTTTATCCCCTTGCTGCTGCTGTCCCATTTCAAGATCCCTGATTGCCAACTATCATTTTCCCTCCAAACTTAGATGAAAAAAAAAGTCAAAACTTTTAGTATAACATGATGAAGCTACCTCTATCTCTATATATTAACTTTGCAACTACTGTTATTGGTATAAGACTTTGTGTAAGGTAGGCTAAATTATAGTCCCGAAGAAGAAACAAGGCACTATTCCCCTCTGTTTGGGAGGAAGCAAGAACACTTTCAAAAGACCACTTATCTCACTTCTGGTTCATTCCTCCAAGGACCTTTCTACTTCCTCTTGATATTGAGTAAGACCTTCCTATAAGATTTTTTTTTTTTAATTTTGAAGATGTCGGGTACAATTCAGGGTTAGGTATACAAGTGTTCATTATACAGTTACCTTTGTTGATGAAGTATGTTTCCTCCTTCCCCAGGCAGATTCCTATTAGTGCCAATCCCGCTTCCCCACCCCCCTCCTGGCAGTTTCCTGCTACTGTCAATTCTTTTCTTATAGTATTACAACAATTGTTCAAAGTCCACTTATGAGTGAGAACATGTGATGCACAGTTCTTTGTTTCTGTGAAAGATCACTCAGTATTATAGAGTCTAAGTTCATCCAGATTGCTGTGAAGTTCACAAATTTTTTCTTCTTTATGGCTGTGTATAATGTAAGAACCATTCTCAGTTCTATCAGTGATTTATGATTAGGTGTCAAGACCCAAGTCTTAAAAGCTTATGCCCTAATATGGAAAGAGAACTACTCTAATATATACAAGGAAATAAACAACTTTCATTTGTGAAAAAAAAAAACACAGATTTTGAGATTGTTCATTTTTTTTCTCTATGATTGACACAGTAAATCAACTAACTTTCTTAGAAGTAAATCAACTTTCTTTGGAGACTAAGAAACACCATAACTGCATGCTGTGGTTTGCACCTGTAATCCTAGCTACTCAGGAGACTGAGGTGAAAGGATCACTTGAGACTAAGAGTTCAAAACACTAAAATATCGTCCGGGCAATATACTAAAACCTTGTCTTTTAAAAAAGTAAATAAATTAAATACATTTTTCAAAAAAGAAATACAACTAAAATTAGTTCACTGGGTTTTCTTTTTGCCTCATACATCTCAAGCTTAGAGTTGAAGGAGACATCAACCCAGAAATATCGAGAGGAATAGAAAGTAAGAAGAAAAAAAAAAAAGACTGCCTTCTTTAGCAGAAGACAAGGTAAAAGAAAATGTGGCAACACAGAAAACTTTTAAATAATAATTGTTGTACTCCACAGAACTGCACCCTGCCCCCTCAGAAAACCTAAGCATCTCTGCCAGCTAATGGTGAACAGGAAACCTAGACTTCCACCACTGTCAAGCTATAATAAGGTACCCTAATTTCCTACTGGGATGGTGTTGGAGAAGGCTGACTAGGCAAGAGGACTTTCTTCCCTGCCATAGTGTAAGGACTTTTTCTGTCCAAGGAATTAGTGAACATGACAAAAAAGCCTGTACTTCTATTCCATTCAGCAGTAATGAGGTATCCTCTTCCTCCGCATTACCTTAAAGTGAAATAAGAAGAAAACCAATGAAAAATCAGAACTTTTATAAACATCTAGTATAAACAAGGTCACCACACTTTTCCATTGAGAGTTAGTGTAAACCACAAGGGGAGAAATAATGACACACTTCTAGATTTTTCAGGCGAGAGATATGGATGGAGGCTTAGTAAGTAGTTGAAACTCCCACCCTCACCCAGCAGTAACTAGAAATTCTCCCCATTAAATGTCAATGGAAACAGACAGGAACCTGGTTTTCTAGTCTACTTAATAGTAATAAGGTAGTACCTCCAATTTTCTTGCCAGCTTGCTATTATAGGAAGACAACTAATACAGAAAGTTTAAATAGGAATCAGTCTTGTGATATGTAAAAAGCTATATCATGCAAAAGTCTATATAAAATAGGCTTTTCTCTTCCTTTTGAATTTTCCAAATCATGTTTGATAGTTGAAGCAAAAACTATAATACAGTTTAATGTGGTTCTAACTATATGCAGAGAGGTAGTTAAGATAATTATAAATGGGGAAGGATAAAGTGAAATAAAGCAAAATAAGGTTTCCTTACTCAAAAAATTCACATTTCAGTAGAATATTACTTGTCATACCAAGAACCAAAGAGCTCAAACTGAATGAAAAAGATTATCAATAAATGAAAGAGATGTTAGAATTATCTGACAAAGAGTTAAATCAACCATCGCACACAAAAATGCTTCAACAATAATAAACACTTGACATAGATGAAAAAATAGTCTCCATTAATAAAGTGTCTGCAAAAGCCTACAAAAATATAATTAAGAAATAAATAAAAATTTTAAAACTGGAAATATAGTATCTAAAATAAAAATCTCAATGAATGAGAGCAAAGTAGAATGGAGGAGACAAAAAAAATCAGTGAACTTGAAGATAAAACAATAGAAATTATAAAATCTGAACAACAGAGAAAAATAAACTGGGAACAATGATGTAGAGCCTTAGGGACTTATGGGTCTATAACAAAAGAAATCTACATTTATGTTATTAGAATCCTGAAAAAGAAAGACAAGAACAAGGCTAAAAAAAAAAATAGGAATATATAATCAATAAAACCTCTCAAGTTTGTCAAAACCTACAGATTCAATAAGCTGAGAAAACTCGCAAATATAACAATCTCCCCAAATCTCTACAAAGACACAACATAATTAAACTTCTGAAACCTAAAACCAAAAACAAAATTTTTAATGCAGCCAAAGAAGCACTTTACCTACAGAGAAAAAAAAAAGTGAAATCAGATTTCTCATAAAAAACATAGAGACCAAAAAGAAGAAGCACAATATTATTCAAGAGATTAAAGAAAAAAAAAAAAAAAAGATCAACTCTATACCCAGTGAAAAATATCTTTCAGGTATTTAGGAAAAATCAGGACATTCTCAGATGAAGAAAAGCTAGAAAATGTATTACCAGCAGATATACCTAAAGGAATAGCTAAATAAAATTATGTAAACAGAAAAATAATGATAAAAGAAGGGAGCTTGAAACATTAGGAAGAGAAAAAATCATGGTCAACAAAATATGTATACATAAAATAGGCTTTTCTCTTCCTTTTGAATTTTCCAAATCATGTTTGATGGTTGAAGCAAAAACTATAATACAGTTTAATGTGGTTCTAACTATATGCAGAGAGGTAGTTAAGATAATTATAAATGGGGAAGGATAAAGTGAAATAAAGCAAAATAAGGTTTACTTACTCCACTTAACCTGATAAAATGACAACATCAGCAGATGATGATAAATCAAATATATATAATATAGTACTTAAAGAAACCATTAATAAAACTATACAAAGAGATACATTCAAAAACCCTATAAATACATCAAAATGTGATTTTTAAAAATGTTTAAGCAACCTAGGGAAATGCAGCAAAAATACAACAGAGAGAAAGCAGTTGAGAAGAGGAAAAAAAATTCAATAAAAAGATAGACTTAATTAACCCTTAATGTATAAAACATTAAATTATATGTAAATAGTCTAAAGACATAAATTATAAGACAGAGATTAGCTGAATGAACTCTAAAACACAATCTACAATATGCTGTCTACAAGAAACTCACATACCAATATGGGTACAGTGAAATAATAGAATGTAAAAAGCTATATCATACATAATCCAAGAAAAATTAGAGTTGTTATATTAATATCAGATGAAAAAGGAAGAATATAAAATTATCAGATACAGAGAAGGATACTACATAATTTTGAAGGCTAACCCAATAGAAAGTATCCAATCTTATGTGTGCACCAAACATTTGAGTTGCAAATATGTGAATTAAACACTGAGATTATTTTTAAGTATCCATATAATATACACAAAGATAGACCATATTCTGGACCATAAAACAAACCTAAAACTAAGAATTGAAGTAAAACAGAGTGTATTTTCCAACTACAATGGAAATCAATAGCAAAAAGATAACAAGAAATCTATAAACATAGAAACTGAATCTCAGTAATCTATGGTTTAAAAAGAAAAACTCAAGATAAATTTTAAAAATACAATGAACTGAATTAAATAAAATTAAAACACATCAAAAATTGTGGAACAGAACTTAAACAAGACTGAAAAATACATTTAGGGTGCTAAATGTATAATTAGAAAGAAGAAAAACTCTCAAATGAATAATCAAGGTTCCCACACCAAAATTCTAGTTCAATAGGTTATGAGACATTCTACCAACTCAGCTTTAGGACTATGAAACTTCTTGGTGAAGTTTCAGATGGGGAAATCATTGAATTCAGGACCTATCGCTCCAAAATATATTGGAGCAGTCTATTGGAGACCAGAATATGCCACTTTAAAATACGACTTTTGACATAAGGATTATTTTGAGCTGAGCATTTTGAGAAATTTTAGACATAAAAAATGCTCCAAAACATGAATAGAAGTCACCCCTTTAAAGGAGAAATTTACATCTGTTAAGGAGATCTCTATTTGTAAGTGTATCTACCTCTCTGTACCAAGAGAGTGGGGGGAAGATGAATCTAAATCACTAGAAATTCTTATCAAAGAAAAGCCTACATTACTGGACCTTCTTTTTGTTTGTTTGTTTCAATAGAAGATGGTATCCAAACCCATACTTAAGCCATCTTAGAGATTTACACAATTTTTCCTGAGTATATCTTATATATGAATACAGTATGCATATTATTAAACTCTGAGGTTTATTCTTTGATTAAAAAAGCAAACAGAAGCAAAGAAGTAAAAAAGATAATAGCAGAAATTATGAAATTGAAACCATGAAAACACTAGAGAAAAATAACTTGAACAGATAGTAGGATTTTTTAAGGATCAATAAAATTCACAAGCTTCTGCCAAAGCTGACAGAAAAAGAGAGAAGACACAAATCACCAGCATGCAATTAAATAGATCATTACAGGCCCTACAGATATCAATAAGGGGCTACTAAGGGGTTAATATAATTTGACAACTTAGATGCAATGGAAAAATTCCTCAAAAAAGGCAGAACACAAGCCAGCAAAAATAAGTCTTCAGGCCCAAATAATTTCACTGGAAAATTCTACCAAACATTTACAGAAGAATTAACCCCAAAACTTCACAATTTCTTCCGGAAAATAATAGTGAACACTTGTAATATATTTTATAAAGGTGTTTTTGCCCTGACAACCAAGCAAATACAGTGTTTATTTTTTAAAAAGAAAGTAAGAAAACTACGGATTAATATCTTCCACGAGTATAGATGCAAATACTTTAACAAAATATTAGCAAATAGATTCAGCATTCTATAAAAATAATTCTACATCATGAGATGTAGAATATGTAGGATAAAATAAATTTTATTCTAGGGATGCAAGAATGGCTTAAAATTCAAAAAACTATCAATGCAAATCATTATGTTAACAGGGTAAAAGGAAAAAGTCAAATGATTCTCACAGTCAATGTGAAAAAGTCTGAAAAATTCCATTATTCATTTATGATGAAAACTCAAAAATTTAGAGATCTTCCTCAAGTTGATAAAGAGCATCTACAAAAAATCCTACAGATAATATGATACCTATTGTTGAAGGACTGCATGCTTCCACCTTAATATCAAGAACAAAACAAGGATGTCCATCCTCACCACGCTTATTTAACATACTGACAAAATTTTTAACCAGTACAATAAGAAAATGAAAGATATAAACATCAGAGAACAAAGATATAAATCTGTTCCTATTTGCATGACTGTCTACTAAAAAAGTCCCCCCCCAAAAAAAATCTTCCATAAGAAACTCAACAGCCTAGAAGTAACAAGTAAATTATGCAAGGTCAAAAATACAACATAAACAATTTTATTTGATGTACTAATAATACACATATAGGCACCAAAATTGAAATACAATATAATTCGCACTGCATTTTTACAGTGGCATTAAAAAATGAAATACATAGTTAAATCTACTAAAATATATGGAGGATTTTAATGCTGAAACTGCACAACTCTGATGACAAAATAGAAGATCTCAATAAATGAAGAATGTTTTAAGAAAATTCCCAAATAGTGCTTTCTCTCTACTCTCACACCAATAGAACAACAATAATCAGCACAGAGGAAGACTTCTGTGACCAAATGTGTGGTCAAATGTGTGTCCTCCACACACCAAGTAGCAGACACCAGCTGGGTTTCCTCCAATTCAGTTCTTACACTATTTACCAGATAGTGTCAGATACCACAGGTTGAGTACTCAGTCCCTAAGACTGCCCCCACACACCAATTGCAAGTCCAGGCTCCCAGAACTTCTGACCAACCAACTTCAAGATGGAGTTCCTATGACTCCCTCTATGGGTTCAATTAATTGCTGAAGTGACTCACAGAACTCAGGGAAACACAATTATTTGTTTATTATAAAGGATATACAAAGAATACAGATGAAAAGTTGTGTAGGGCAATCTATGGTTGTGGTACACAGAACTCCCATGCTCTCCTGAGTACACTACTCTTTAGGAACCTTCACATGTTCAGCAGTACAAAAGGTCCTTAAACCCACTCCACTTAAGTTTTTATGAAAGCTTAATGACATCAGCATGCCTTTCTCCATGGTATAGAATGAGACTCTCTCTGGGGAGAGTCTTAAGATGAACAATCGGAAAGGCAGGAGAAGATTAGAATCCTGACTTGAGTGAGGTAAAAGGAAGGAAGAAGGTCAGAGAGGTTATATTTCCTGAAGCCCACCCTTGAGGCTTAAGACACACAACATTATAACAAAAGAAGAGGGCCGTGGAAGTTATAAGCCAGGAATCCTGGAGGAAAACACCCATACACACACACACACACACACACACACACACACACACACACACACACACACACACCCCACAAAGAGACATACCATGTTCATGGATTGGAAGACAACACAGTAAAGATATAAGTTCTCTCCATACTTATATACAGATTTAATACAATTATTAAAATCTTAATGAGATTTCCTTGAGGCATAGGTATTTTAAAATTAAATGAAAAGACATAGATATTTTAAAATTAAATGGAATTGCACAAACAACTTTGATAAATAATAAAGTGGGAGAAATTAGTCTACCCACTTTTGTGTTTTATTATGGAACTAAAGTAATAAAGACATGGTTGCCTTGGCAGAGGGGTAGAAATGTAACTCAATGAAGCAGAACAGAAATCTTAGAAATAGACTCAGACAAATATGGCCAACACCCTTTTGACAGAAGTGCAAAAACAATTCAATAGATAAATGAAAACACATCTCAACTTAAGTCTCACAGCCTCTATACAAATTAGTTTCAAATGAAGCCTGGAATCAATTATAAAATGTGAAACTATAAAACAATTTTGGAAAAAAATAGAAAATCTTGGGATCTAAGACTAGGCACACAATACTTACAATTAACCCCCAAAGCAATGATCCATACAAAGGAAAAAAAAAGGTAAATAGCACTTGCCATGAACTGAATGTATCTTCCAAAATTTATATATTGTAGCCTTAGTCCACAATTTGATGGTATTTGGAGATGGGCCCTTCAGGAGGTAATAAGGATTAGATTAAGTCATAAGGGAAGAGACCTTATATTGGGATTCATAACCTTTTAAGAAGGAATGACTCAAAACTTGTTTGCTCTCATTCTTCATGTATGCACCAAGAAATCATGTTAGCATTCATCAAGACGGTGGCTGTGTGCAAGCCAGAAAGACAGCCCTCACTGGAACTGGACCATGCTTGGCACCCTGATTGTGGAATTCCGGACTCTATAGTTGTGAGGAATTAAATTTCTCAGACAGAAATTTAGCAAAATGTTTTGATGAAACTTTTGCACTGCAAATAACTCTGAAAGGAAGGTGAAAAGACAAGCTCTAGTTGGGGAAAAAATATTGACAATTTGCATATCTAACAAAAGACTATTATCCAGAGTATACAGATGCTCCTGAGAGTGTTCAGAGTTATCTGTGAGAGATTGGTTCCAGAACCCCTCGCCCTCATCGATATCAAAATTCAGAGGTTCAAGTACCATAATAAAATGGTGTAGTAATATCTGCACATATATTATGCACATTATCCTGTATACTTTTAAATCCTCTCTAGATTACTTATAATACTTAATACAATGTAAATCTTATGTAAATAGCTGTTACGCTGTATTTCTTAGGGAATAAAGACAATAAAAAGTCTGTACATGTTCGTTACAGATTAATTCTTTTTAAAAAAATTTTGATCCATAGTTGATTGAAACCACGTATGTGGAATCCACAGATATAGAAGGTCAACGGTATAAATAACTCTCAACAGGCAGCCAACAGACACATGAAAAACTGGTCAGCTTTACTAATCACTAGAGAAATGCAAATCAAAACCACATCAAGATAACACCTAACCCCAGTAAGAATAACCATCATTAATAAAACAAACAACAATAGATATTGGCGAGGATGAGGAGAAGAAAAAGGAACACGTCTACACTGTTCGCAAGAATGAAAATTAGTGCAACCTCTTTGGAAAACACTGTGGCAATTTCTGAAAGAATTAGAAATTGACCTCCTTTCAATATGACCCAGAAATACCCCTATTGGGACTATACCTGGAGGAATTCAAATCACTCTATAAAAAAGATACCTGCACACACATGTTTATTGCAGCACTATTCACAATAGCAAAAACATGGAACCAACAGACCTGCCCGTTGAAACTGGATTGAATTTTTAAAAATGCGGTACATATATGCAATGGAATATTATGCAGCCATAAAGAAGGACAAACATATGGACTTTGCAGCAAGGTGGAAGGATTTAGAGTCTATCATACTCAGTGGTCTATCACAGAAACAAAGAACAGAGTACCACATGTTCTCACTCATAAGTAGTCCTTGAACAATTATCATAATGCTATAAGAAAGTGATTGGCAGTAGTGGGAAACTGTCAGGGGAGAGGGAGTAGGATTGGCATTGAGGAAATCCGCCAGGGAGGGGGGCACACCACATCAACAAGGGTACCTGCATAATGATTTATATACCTAATCCTGAATTATACACCATGTCTTTAAAATTAAAAAATTAATTTAAAAAGTCAAAAGAAATTATATTAAAAGTTGACAAAAGACATAAAGAGAACACACTGATGGTAAATAAGAACATAATATGATGTTTAACATCATTAGTCATTAGAGAAATGAAAATTAAAACCACAATGAAATATCACTAGAAACCCATCAGAATGGTCAAAATTAAAAATAGTGATAATGCCAAATGCTGGTAAATATTGAGAAAATTTCAATCATTTGTAGACTTCTGGTAAAAATGTAAAGTCATACAGTCACTCTGAAAAAGATTATGACAAAACTAAACACACACCTGTCATACAAACCACAAATTGGGTTCCCAGGTATTTTTCTCAGAAAAACTAAATATTTATGATTACACAAAAACGTCTATATAAGTGTTTTTGGCAGCTTTATCTAAAATAGCCCCAAACTGGAAACAACCTAATGTTCTTCAATAGGTTATTGTAAAGAGCCTATGGTATATCCACAACATAGAATACTACTCAACAATGTAAAGAAATGAACTGTTGATACATGCGACGACCTGAATGTATCCCCAAAGAATTATTCTGAGCGACAAAAGGAAGGGGTGGAACAGAAGGGAAATTGATGCATCTATAAAAGGGCAACAGGGATCCTTTTGCTTATTGAAATGTTCTATATTTTGACTAGATCAATATCAATATCCTGGTTATAATATTATATTATAGCTTTGCAATATGTTGCCACTGGGGAGAAACAGGGTAAAAGATAGACGACATCTCTGTATTATTTCTTTAAAGTGCAGGTCAATCTATAATTATTTCAGAATAAAAATTTAAGAAGATAAAATATGATAATTGTTCAAGATCCACTAATGAGTGAGAACATACGGTACTCTGTTCTTTGTTTCTGAGATAGATAACTGAGTATGATAGACTTTAAATCCATCAAACACTGTAAAAAAGGGACTGGCAGTAGTGGGAAACTGCTGGGGATAGGGGAGTGGGATTGGCAGTTGAGGGAAACTGCCAGGGGAGGGAGGGGCACACTTCATCAACAAGGGTACCTGCATAATGAACATTTGTATACCTAACCCTGAATTGTACCCCACATCTTTAAAATAAAAAAAAGATAAAATGAATTAACTTTTAAATGTAAACACAACACTCTTGTTATAGCTAGAATAAATATTATGGAGATTACACTATAATCAGATATGGTATCATACCAAGTAAATATTCAAGTTATATGCAAAACAAATTATCTAATTTAAGTGCAGCACAGAAGGTATAATTGTTTTTTCTCTTACAGGGACTTAAAATGTTATGTGTAATTGGAAATTTTAATATTTTCAATGTCCATTGCTGGACACTTGACACTGTGGATATACTGAGCTCCTACATCTAATCTCCTCATTTCTATACTTAATTAAAATACACTTAATTAAAATAATCTAACAATTTATTTAAGAACTATTTTGAGTATTCATTATGTTAAATGAAAAAAATATTAACAGCAAACATGAATCATGTACCACCTTAATTTTATATTAAACCGCCTCCTTATTCTTGCTAATTTTAAAATTTTAATTATTCTCAGTTTTAAAACAATAAATATGAAGAAAGGTATATGGTAGTATAAGACTCTCCAACCCTCATCCCATCACAGAAACATCAGTTCAAACAACTATCCATACACAAAAACACCTTCATGAGAGCTAAGGAAACCAGGTGAGAGGTTAAAGCACCTGGGTGTAGAACAGAAATAAGAAAAGATGCATTGAAGGGTGTAGGAAGGACAGTTTGACATTACCCTCTTCATTCCTTGCCCAACCTCAGGCAGCACAACCTGGAGAGAGATATACCTCTGCTTAGAGGGAAAGTAAAGGAAATTAGCACTGGACTTTTGCCTTGGACCCCAAAATTGGATCCATCCCAGTAAAACCCAGCATCAGTCAAGCTCCCAGGGCCTCAGAGCTCATGTTAATACCTGCAAGTGAGTTTCCAGGTCAACCTCAGCAGCAGGCTAGATCCCATAGCCCCAGACTTCAGGCCTGCAAGGCAGGCAGACTTCCTGTTGGGGCAGCCTCAAAACCAGGCATACCTCAGTGACCTTAGCTTCCAGGCCTTCTCCAACAGTCCTAGTCCTCAGGCTGGTACCTGAGAACACAGCCACCAGGCTAGCCCCTATGGATATAGACTTTAGGCCCTGCAGCCCCAAGCTTCCAGGCTGGTACCTACATACTGAGCCTCCAAGTCTAGCTTGGAGCCAGGCAGGATTTCATACCCTCAAGTTCTAGGCCTATACAATAGACTTGGTCTCTGGGCCTGCACAAGTACCAGATCAACCTAATGGTCTCACATTGCCCAGCACTAACATCAGGATCCAGGTCTTTCCCAGGACAAAGGCAGTCTCAGAGGTTCCAGACACCAAACTGCCCAGCTCCAGGCTAGAGTTTATGGCTCCAGGCTTCTGGCCCACTCTAGTACCAAGCCAGTTCCCATAAGCCTAGGTATCCAGGCCCACCCAACACCAAGCCTGTCCCTGCAATTCAGGCTTCAGGTCCAACCCAGAACCAAGTTGGCACTATTGGCCTCAAACATTAAGTGGGCACCCACTGGCAGGTTCCAGGTCCTGTGGCCCTACTCTCTTGTAGCCCTACCCTCTTGTGGCCCTACCCTAGAAGATCCAGACAGGTTCTGTTGTCCTAAGCTCCAACACAGCCAAGATCCAGACTTGTCCCAGTAGACCTCATAGACTCCGGCTACAGGATTGTGCCTCATAGACTCAGGCTACAGGATTGTGCCTCATAGACTCAGGCTACAGGACCAATCCTGTGTAACTAAGCCTGCGGTAGCCCTCACAGTCCCAGCCTCCAGGTCAGCACTAGCAGACACAGGCTCCAGGTCAGACCTAATAGCTCTAGGTACCAAGCTAGTATTCATAACCCTTGGCTCCAGATCAGTCCCCACAGACCCAGGCTGCACTAGAGTTCCAGTATCAGCCAGTTCAGGCTTCAGGCCAGTTTTTGTGGACACAGACTTCAAAGGACTTGGGGTCCAGGCCTGCTCAGCAGAACTTTGGTCCACGCTACCCCCTATAGATACCCTGGTAGACCCTGGTTTTAGACTGTCCTCTATGGAATAAAGCTTCAAGACCTGGAGACATAAACTCCAAGCTAGGTCCCACAGACAGACCCCAGGACTCAAGAGTTTTCTCCTATAGACTTAAGCTCCAGGACCATCCTAGCACCTAGTAAGCCTCATGGAGTCAGGATTCAGGTCAATCCCAATGGTCTCAGGCTTCAGACCCACTCCATTACCAAACCAATCCCCATGGATCCAAACTTTAGGCTTATTTATTTGAACCCAGGCTCTAGGCCTATCCTAGCACCTGACCAGCTCCTGTAGATGTAGGCTCAGGGTTCATTCCAGTGCCAGGTCAGCTCCTGTGTACCAAGGATTTAGATTCAACCCCCACAGGTACAGGCTTCAAGTCACCCCAATTGAATTAGGACACAGGCACATCCCCACAGACCAACAGGTTCACCTTAGGGGATCTGGGATTCTGGCTCAAGTCTTCACACCCAGGTGCCAAGCACGTCCACGTGTATACCTAGGCAGCAAGACAAACTTTCCAAGGACCCTAGCAACAAGCCCACCCTCAGACCACACCAGATAACATGCCCAGAATCTCTGAACAGGCTAACTAGAACAGGACTTTCCCTGACAAAGCTAGCCTAAAAAGACTGAAATAAATCCCTACTTCTTCAAAGGGGTATACACTGATGTAAGGCAACAAGAAACACAAAAAGCTAAGGAGACATACGTAGCACTATTGTTTTAGTCTATTAGTGTTGCTATAATAGAATATCACAAACAAGATAGTTTAAAGTAAACAGAAATGTATTGGCTCATCATTCTGGAGGCTGGGGATATCAAAATGCTGGTAGGATTGGTGATTCTGATTTCAGCACGGCAACTTGAATACTGCACCCTTCATGGTGGAAGGCAGAAGCTCAGAGGCAAGAGGAGGGTCAACCAGCATTAATTCCACTTATGAGGGAAGAGCCCTCATGGTCTTATCACTTTCTAAAGTTCCAGCTCCTAACACTACCACAATGACAAACGAATTTCAACATGAATTTTGGAGGGGACAAACATTCAAACCATAGCAACCACCAAAATAATACAATAATCTCCCAGTAGCTAATCCCAAGGAAATTGTCTGACAAAATATCCAAAATAATTGTTTCAAACAAGTTCAGCAAACTTCAAAAACATACAAAGAAACAATTCAATAATATCAGGAAAATAATAAAATTCTAAAACAAAAAAATTAATAGAGAAAATGAAATTAAAACAAACAGAAAATATGAAGCTGAAAAATACAACAAATGAAATAAAAAAACAATAGAGATAATCAGCAACAAGTTTGATCAGCAGAAGAAAGAATCTATAAACTTAAACACAGATTATTTGAAAATATACAGTTAGAGAAGAAAAATATGAATACGGATGAAGAAAGTTTATGAGATAAATGGAAGAACAAAATTTTGAGTTATGAAAGTTTCTTATAGGTGAGTGGATAGCCTGAGCCCGCGGGTTCGAGACCCGCCTGGGCAGCAAGACCTCATCTCTACAATAAATAAAAAAATCAGCCGGGCGTGGTAGTGCGCGCCTGTAATTCTGGCTACTCGGAAGGCTGAGGTGGAAGGATCGCCGGAGTCCAGCAGGTCGAGGCTGCGGTGGCCGGGAGCGGCCACTGCACTCCAGTCTGGGCGACAGAGTGAGACTCCAACTCAAAAAAAAAAAAAAAGAAAAAAAGAAAGGGGTTGTGGTAGGTGGCTCAGCCTGTAATCCTAACACTTTGGGAGGCAAAGGCAAGTGGATTGCCTGAGTCCACAGGTTCGAGACCAGTCCAGGAAACTTGGTAAAACCTCATCTCTACAATAAAATCAAAAAACAAAGAAAAAAGAAAAAGAAATGGGTGAAAAGATAATTTAAAGAAATAATAACAAAAACTTTCAAATTTGGGGAAATAACATTAGTAATCAGGTAAAAAAAGATAAATGATCTTAATTAGATATTGTGCAAATAAGACTACACTAAGACATATTACTAAAATATAAACAATTAGGAACAATGAGAAAATTATAAAAGCACCAAGAGAAATGAAACAAATAATATATTAGGGAGTTCTAAAAAGCTAGCAACAGATATTGTAGCAAAGACCTCATAGGTCAGGAAAAAATGAGATGGCATCAGACTAACTGCTTCTGCACAGTCATGAAAAATATCAACAGAGTGAAGGAACAACCCACTGAATGAAAGAAAATATTCACTAATTATGGATAAAAATAAATTAAAATCATGATGAAATATCTCCTCACACTTGTTAAAATGGTTATGATAAAAAAGATGAAAGATAAATGACAATGAGGATGTCGAGAATGATGTACCATTGCATACCATTGGTGAGAATAAAAACTATTATAGTCATTATAGAAAGCAGTATGAAGGTTTCTCAAAAGAAAAAAAGCAGAACAACCAAATCATCCAGCAATTCCACTCCTGGGTATATATCTAAAGGAAATAAAATCAGTATATCGAAGAAATTTCTTCACTTCCATGATAATTGCAGTGTTATTCACAATAGCCAAGATATGTAATCAATCTAAATGGTCATTAATAGATGAATGGATTTTTTAGTGTTATATTTACAAAATGAAATACTATTATGCCTTATAAAAGAAGGAAATCCTGTCATTTGCAATAACATGAATGAACCTGAGGATATTAAGTAAAATAAGCCAACACAGAAAGACAAATACTTCATGATCCCACTTAATATGTAGAATTTAAAAAAGCAGAACTCATACAAGTAGAGAGTAGAATGGTGGCTACAATGGTACATAGTAGTTTGGGGGAAATGTTAGTCAAAGGATACAAAATTTTAATTATATGGGAGGGATAAATTCAGGAGATCTTTGCACAACATGGTTATTATAGTTAATCATAGTTATTACATTTGGAATACTGCTAAAAAATTTTTTAAGTGGTCTTACCATTATAAAATGGTGTGTGAGGCAATACATATGCTAATTAGCTCCATGTAGTCATTCCACAATGTATATATATTTTAAATATATATCGCACATGATAAATATATATTTTTTATTTGTTAATTTAAAAATAAATAATTAAATGTAAAGAAAACCCAATAGCCTCCTAAGGAATAAAATATGAAAACATTGCAGCTATAGATAAGGATAATTGAATATGATCTTACTAAGTAGAATAATTATTGAACCAAAGTTTCTAATTAACATTATAACTTGATTATGTAACAGATTTTAAGGTTTTAAATTCCTACAGCTCATTAATAAGTTACTAAGACAAAATTTAAGCTACTATAAGTTTATAAATAAACTGCTACTCAGAGGAATCAACAAAAAGCTCCAAAAAACACTGTTTATTAATTTTACATTTCCTAAAAGCATCTTATCAGATGAGAATATTAAATGGCAAATTAAAACTTAAGTCTTATTATACTGACGTGATGTAGTTAGCCTTGATGTAGTTAGCCATGTGAGCCTCAGAAGTATCAAATTTATTCAAAAAGCTAACACATGTCCTTGAAAATATTAAATTGCATTTGAGTACTCTTAAAAAACATCATTTTTATATATAAAAAATGTGTTTATAAATCAAAATACCCTGATTTGAGAGAAGTTTAGCTATTCCATTCATTCTTTCAAAATTTTCTATTAAAGATTTGGCCTAAAAGAATGTTTCAGATAATTAATTTCTTGACAATATTTGAATGAATTGGCAATTATTAAACAGTAACACATAACACTGTCAACACATAAACCCTGTTTTCACCTAATATCACTAACAAAATATTATTAGAATGATTTTCTTCCTTTCTGAACAGGTATAGCAGTTGTTGCTGTTTTTATTTCAAAATTTCTTAGAAACCTGAAAATATAATTTATCTATTTTCAAGATGTTCTTTTCTAAAATATAATTTTTTTTCATTATTCAATATATTTACCAAAAAGAAAGATACAATTGAATAGCAAAAAGATCTACTATTGGTAGACTGTCAAAGATAAAGTAAGACTCTAAGTTAAGTGTTAAGGACAAATTTTAATCATAATGTACTATTGAAATAAGAAAAAGAGTCGTGCTCGGTGGCTCAGCCTGTAATCCCACACTTTAGGAGGCTGAGATGACTGAATTGCCTGAGCCTGTGGGTTCGAGACCCACCTGGGGCAACTTGGCAAGACCTCATCTCTACAATAAATCAAAAAAATTGACTGGGCGTGGTAGCACATGTCTGTAGTTCTGGCAACTTGGAAGGCTGAGGTGGAAAGATCGCCAGAGCCCAGCAGGTGGAGGCTGCGGTGGCCGGGAGCATGCCACTGCACTCCAGTCTGGGCGACAGAGTGAGACTCCAACTCCAAAAATAAATAAATAAATAAATAAGAAATAAGAAAAAGAGTCTAGCATGAACTGAATTCAATTTATAATTGTGCAGAGGTAAAAGAGTTTTTAAAATTAATTATTTGTATTGATATATAACAGATATATATATATATATTTATATTTTAGAAGTACATAATATATTTTAATAAATTCATATAATGTATAATCAAGTCAGGGTAATTGTGATATTTATCATCTTAAAATTTTATCTTTTCTGGACATGTAATACCTCCTGCTTTGTTTCTTTTGCTAGCGATTGTTTTGGTTATTCGTGGTCATTTATATTTCCATATGAATTTCTGTATTGTCATTTCCAGATCTGAGAATGATGCAGGTAAGGGTTAGGGTTAGGGTTGCTGATGATATAATCCTATACCTTGAAAATCCAAGAGAATGTGTCAAAACCTGCTTGCACTGATGAAGGACTTTGGAAAAGCTCAGAGTACAAAATAAATGTGCAAAAGACAGTTGCATTCCTATACACCAACAATAAGCAGGCAGAGACCCAAATTAATAGCACGATCCCATTCACAATAGCCACCCCAAAAAATGAAATACCTCCACAGCTTCCTAACCAGAGAAGTGAAAGACCTTTACAATGAGAACTATAAAACACTGCTCAGAGAAATCCCAGAAAACATAAACAAATGGAAAAATATTCCATGTTCATGGATAGGAAGAATCAACATTGCTAAAATGTCCATCCTACCAAAGGCAATCTACAGATTCAATGCAATACCCATTAAGTTACCAACACCATTCTTCTCAGACATGGAAATGACAATATAGAAATTCATGTGGAAGCACAAAGCAGAAGGTATCACACTTCCAAACTTCAAACTGTACTATAAGGCTACAGTAATCAATACAGCCTGGTACTGGTACAAGAACAAGCATATAGACCAATGGAACAGGATAGAGATTTTGGAAGCAAAGCCTCAATTTATCAACCCACTCATCTTTGACAAAGCCTCCAACAACAACCACTTGGAAGAGGAGAACCTATTCAAAAAATGGTGCTGGGAAAACTGATCAGAAATTGAAACAGAACCCCTACCTATCACCATACACAAAAATTAACTCCAAATGGATCAAAGAGCTAAATATAAAACCTCAAACTATAAGAATCTTAGAAAATACAGGAGACACCCTGATGGAAATTGGAACTGGAAACCAATTCCTATTCAGAACTCTAAATGCCCATATCTTAGGAAATAAGATAGATAAATGGGACCTCATCAAACTAACGAGCTTCTGCAAAGCAAAAGATACCATCAAGAGAGCAGGGAGACAGCCCACAGAATGGGAAAAAATATTTGCCAGCTGTATATCTGACAAAGGGCTAACATTTAGGATCTACAAGGAACTCAAACACACAGAAAGGAAAAAAACAAAAAACCTCATTAAAAAGTGGGCAAAAGACATGAATAGATAGATACTTCTCAAAAGAAGATATATGGGTAGCCAACAGACACATGAAAAAGTGCTCAGCCTCACTCATCATAAGAGAAATGCAAATCAAAAATGCATTGAGATACCACCTAACACCAGTAAGAATGCCCATCATTAATAAAACAAACAAGAGATGCTGGTGAGGATGCAGAGATAAAGGAACACTTCTACACTGCTGGTGGCAATACAGACTAGTCCAACCTCTTTGGAAGACAGTGTGGTGGTATATGGAAAAACAAGAAATCGATCTTCCTATTTGACAAAAGGGATCAGAGGAGCCTGATGAGTATTTGGTCAATGACAGAATTATCTTTAGTCTTAAATTTAAAAAAAGAAATAGAGTATTTTGTAACCAAAGTATATAAAAAATATACTTTGTTAGACTTAAAAGAAATTGGACTTACAAATGCACTCTCAGAACAGAACTTATTCACATGCTGGAGACTTACTGTATATACAGTAGTTAACTTGAATCTCTTAAGTTTCTATTTTCTTCCATATAACCCAGCAATTCCCCTATTGGGAATATACCCAGAGGAACTCAAATCATTCTACAAAAAAAAGATACCTGCACACATATGTTTGTTGCAGCTCTATTCACAATAGCAAAATCATGGAACCAACCATGTTTCCCATCAAAGCTGGACTGGATTTTCGTTTTTATTTCTTTTTTTTTTTGAGTTGGAGTCTCACTCTGTCACCCAGACTGGAGTGTAGTGGCCGCTCCCGGGCCTCGACTGCTGGGCTCCGGCGATCCTTCCACCTCAGCCTTCCCAGTAGCCGGAATTACAGGCATGCGCTACCATGGCCGACTGATTTTTTGATTTATTGTAGAGATGAGGTCTCGCTGCCCAGGCGGGTCTCGAACCCACGGGCTCAGGCAATCCACTCACCTTAGCCTCCCAAAGGTGCGGGATTACAGGCTGAGCCACCGAGCCTGGTTGGACTGGATTTTAAAAAGTGGTACATATACACAGTGGAATATTATCTAGTCATAAAGGACAAACATACGGACTTTGCAGCAAATTGGATTATTTAGAGTCGATCATACTCAGTGATCTATCACAGAAACAAAGAGCAGAGTACCATATGTTCTCACTCATAAGCAGACCTTGAACAATTATAATACTATAAGAAAGTGATTGGCAGTAGCGGGATGCTGTCAGGGGAGGGGGGATGGGATTGGCAGTTTAGGAAAACTGCTAGGGGAGGGAGGGGCACACCTCATCAACAAGGGTACCTGCATAATCAACATTGTATACCTAACCCTGAATTGTACCCCACATCTTTATAATAACAAATAAATAAATAAATGGAAAACAACAACAGTAAAATTATCTTTTCTTTATGCTAGGAGGACTTAAAGTATTCTCTACTAGCTATTTGGAAATACAATAGATCATTGTTTACTATAGTCATTCTGCTGATTTACTGAACACTAGGTCTTATTTTTTCCATTCACCTGTATTTTTCTACCCAGTGTTTAAAGGGAGAACGAAGGAATAGAAAGAGAGGCGAGTGGGGGATCAGAGTTAAAATAAAAGTTTACTGAAAACTGGAGATAAGATGGGAATTGAACCATGCGAAACATATCTGGGTTTGCTAGGTGACAGTCATCCAAATTAGGCTCCTAATCTCCCACAGAAGCTACCAGACAGAAACCCTGTCTTTAGGTCTTGGCTGAAACAAAGAGCAAATTCTCTTGGTAACCTTCAGTTCTCAGGGAGTTTAAAGGGTATTGGGATTAGACTAGGGATATGGTTTTGAGAAGCTAGAAACAGTGTTAGTGCATTGTTCAAGTCTTTATAGGTCTAGTTGAAGCCTAGTTGACAAAAGGGCTCAGAGCAGCCTGATGAATATTTGGTCAATGACAGAATTATCTTTAGTCTTAAATTAAAAAAAAAGAAATAGAGTATTTTGTAATCAACGTATTTAAAAAATATACTTTGTTAGACTTAAAAGAAATTGGACTTACAAATGCACTCTCAGAACAGAACTTATTCACATGCTGGAGACTTACTGTATACACAGTAGTTAACTTGAATCTCCTAAGCTTCTATTTTCTTTCATAATTTGACTTATATGAAAAATTCCATATTACTACAATTAATATTTTACTTAAAATAAAAGTAGGTGTATACTATTTATTTTGTTAACAAATATATAGAGAAAACCCAATATGTATCAGGCTACTTGATTGAGAAACATCATTGAACCAAAGATAAATTGTGAATATCATCTAAAAGGACCTTTGGAAGATTGGATTCAATATAGCAATAGATAGAAACACTAACCAAAGTTTTTAGAATATTAGATTGTATATAACATGAGATGAAAATAGTAATACAAATACCTGTTAAGGAAAAATTTTCAATTATTATAAAATAATTAAATTAATGTTTAACTTTCTAAGTTTTAACTCATAGCTTGCCTACAATCAGTTATAAAAAATACTAGGGCAATACTGGTAAGCTGTTGAATCTGCCAATTACCACATGCATGTAAATTCAGCACAAATGTTTCTTACAGTTTAAAAAAAGACAAGGAAATATGATGAACAGTTAATGTAATGAAATTGAGTTTCAGATTAGTCAATTTTATACTCAAGACAAAGTTATAGCTAATTAAATATAAGAACATCTGACCAGGCACGGTGACACACACCTGTAGTCCCAGCAACTTGGGAGGCTGAAGCAGGAGGATCCCATAAACCCAGGAATTAGAGACCAACCTGGACACCATATTTTGACCTCCATCTCAAACCAAAACAAACAAAAAGCAACATGATCTGAACAGATATCCATCTCCTAAGCATATAACTTCACCAAGCTTTTTATGTATTCGGCTCAAAGTATGGCTGACATTTCAGGAAATATTTCAGAGAAAACTGATATTGTAGAGACAGATATTCGTGTCAATAATGATTTTTTTTCTCTCTCACTCTCTGGCTCATCCTATTTAGCAAAGCACAGGAAAAACTTCTTTAGATATTGGCATGGTTAAAAATCTTTTGTTCCCTGTTTTCAGTAAGCATTCCAATTTTTATTTTGATCAAAACTGACTACGTGAAAAAATATATCTGAATTCCTAATATTGCACACCATTGCATCTAGCAAAAATCTTCTAGAAATTGATTTAATAAAATGTGCGTTCAATTTAGTTCCATGGGTATTTATCAATAGTATGAGAATTCTAACTCATCAAAAACTGAATTTAGTTAATAAAAAAGACCTATGTACATAAATACAGTAGATAATGGAAATTCATTAACATCTAGAAAGACAAATATTTTAAAGCATAGAAATTGTTCATAGTATATTGAACAGCCAATTACGATAAGTATTTGTAGGAATCTAGGAAATAAACAAATTAACTCAATCTTATAATAAAATCTACAAAAAAATCCAATTAAAATCAAACTTAATGGGAAAAATTAACTATTTCCCTGGTAAAACTGGGAAGGCAAGGACTACAATTCTTACCATTTTATTCAGCATTTCACTGGAGGTCTAAGTTAGTACAATAACAGTGGGAAAAAAATGAAATGCATAAAAGTTAGAAGCAGAAATTTTTTTCTTAAATGACATGATTATATAGAAAATTATTAAGAAGTCTACAAAATCTACTAGGATAAAAAGAAAAATAGGCTACTAAAACTAATAAGTTAATTTAGAACGGTTGGATGTTTAGCATGGTCAATTGTCTTTCTTTGAGTTAGAGTTTCACTCTGTTGCCCAGATGCTCTTGGCCACTGCAGCCTCAACCGCTGGGCTCTGGCGATCCTTCCACCTCAGTCTTCCAAGTAG
Source organism: Cephalopachus bancanus (assembly GCA_027257055.1). Classification (NCBI taxonomy): domain Eukaryota; kingdom Metazoa; phylum Chordata; class Mammalia; order Primates; family Tarsiidae; genus Cephalopachus; species Cephalopachus bancanus. The sequence continues at coordinate 84,453 of JAPVLO010001286.1, read as the reverse complement.
CCAGAACTACAGGCATGTGCTACCACCCCTGGCTAATTTTTGCTTTATTGTAGAGACGAGGTCTCATCAAGTTGCCCAGACTGGTCTCGAACCCACGGGCTCAGGCAATCCACTTGCCTCAGCCTCCCAAAGTGCTAGGATTACAGGCTGAGCCACCTAGCCTGGGACAAGATCAATTTTCAAAAAGTCGATTGTATTTCTGTATCAAGCCACAAATAATTGAAAATTATATTTTAAAACCATGTTTTATAGCAAAATTATAAAATATAACATGCTTCAAATAAATTAAGCAAAGCACAAGACCTCTTTAGAACTTTAAAAATCTAAAATATTTCCAATATAAATTAAATAAGACCTTAATAAATTGAGAGATGCATTGTTCATGGATAAGAAAACTCAGAATTATCACATCTAAATTGGTCTCCAATGTCAGTGCAATTCTAACAAAATTTCAGCAGGTATTTTGAAACAATCGATAACTTCCTTTTAAAATAAATATAGAAATACAAAAGAACTATAATAGCCAATTTTGCATGAACTTTTTAAAAGGAACAAAGACAAAGATTTATTATTTATGCATAATAAACCATGCCAAATTTATCTGCCTAAACAATAATTTCTTATCTCTCAGGTTCTGTCAGTTCATTGGGCTTATCTGGGCATGTCTCACTACTAAGGTATCTCTTGTACATTTGTAAAAGTTGGTGGCTTGGGTTGAAGTTATCTTAAGACTCACTCTTAGATGGTTTATTTACTTTCATGTCAGGAAGTAAATAAGTTGGAAGTAAATTAGTTGGGGGTGCCTGGAACACAAGATTGGTTGACCATTTCTCTTTTTATGCATAATTTCTCCATGTGCCTGGCTTGAGCTTTTTTATGCCATGGTGGTCTCTGCATAGACCTTCCATGGCAGCTCACTTCTTTCAAAGCAAGTGACCCAGAAGACTAAGGTAGAAGTTGTAAAGTTTCTTGTGAGACAGGCTGTCATGTTTTACAGCACAGCTCTTGCCATACTCTATTGATTATACAATAGTCACCCAGATTCAATGTGGAAAAGACCATGTTAGGATTTGAATGCCAAGAAGTAAGGGTCTCATGGGGGAAAACCTTGAAGATTAAAATCTTTCCTCTGTCCCTAAGTAAGGCACATCCTTTCTTCACTAGAATCACAGACACCTCCTTCAGTGACCTCAAATACTAGTTTAAGGCTTGACATTGATGATATAATCATATGTGTCAGGTCTGGTGTGAATGAAGATTCTCAACTGTGGTTATTCGAGTTGATTAACTTCTTTCAATCTGAAATTGTGTGAATAAATATCTGTTTTTTTTTGTTTTTTTTTTGAGTTGGAGTCTCACTCTGTCGCCCAGACTGGAGTGCAGGGGCCGCTCCCGGCCACCGCAGCCTCGACCTGCTGGGCTCCAGCGATCCTTCCACCTCAGCCTTCCGAGTAGCCGGAATTACAGGCATGCGCTACCACGCTCTGCTGATTGTTTGATTAATTGTAGAGATGAGGTCTCGTTGCCCAGGCGGGTCTCGAACCCGCGGGCTCAGGCAATCCACTCACTTTAGCCTCCCAAAGGCGTGGGATTACAGGCTGAGCCACCGAGCCCGCTTGTGTGAATAAACAAAACACATTATTTACCCATTTATGTTACACTTAGCTTATAATTGTGAGGCAGAAAAAAGAAAATAATAATAGACAATGCCATTCAAAAAAGAAGGGCAAATGTAGGCACATAGCAGCTTTGATTCACAGCAACTGGAAAATGCAGTGAGGCTCAAGCACCTATTCAATGAATGGTATCTTTTCTGTAGTAATGCTTCTCATAGGTCTTGACTCTATTCTGGGGCTCCATACATGGAATCATCCTTCATTTTCAGTTAGAAATGGTTCATGATTGTACCTGAGTTTGTTTGTTTGTTTGTTTTCCCTCAGCCTCAGCCCAGTTTAAGTTCAGAGACTTTAAGGTCTTTTTTCACTTTGAACTGTGTCTAAGTGGACTGTGAGTTTACAATTTTATTAAAACTTTATGGGTTTTCTATATAACTTACTGGAAATCACTAGATTAAAGACATACTCACAAATCTCTTTTAGACAATACTTTCTCAATCTTAGGTTGAGTGGGAGAGGGCTTAATATAAATAGATTTTATAAGCCCTCTCGTCTACCAAGTGACAGTACATTATTTCCATCTATGCTGAATTTCTAGTTATTTCAGGAACCTGCCTTAATATCTTTTGCATATGAGTTTTTGGAAACACTGTTATCTCTAGTCTGAAAAATCATTCCCAATCCCCATATGACCTCTAAATTTTTTGTGGTTTCATGTCTTAAAGTCCCCATATACCTTTATAAATATGGTTGACTTCCAATGTGCTCATACAGGCCTTTGCAATTATTTGTGTCATTGCACATTTTATTAATTGTTCCCCTCATTATGACATAAATTTTTTTGAGGATCAAAACTATATCTTGTTTACTGCTATATGCCAAAGACCTCACATGTTGTTCACAAGTAGTGTATACATAATGTGTATTGTGAAATTAATAAATAGCTCCTGTGTATAGTCATATAGTCTTTTATATTTCAATGTATTTTGTCTAATTTCAACATTCTTGTTTGGATAAAGGAGGTAATAGTTACAGTATATATATATATTTCATACGCTTATTGGTTTTTACAAATTTTCTTAGCCTGTGAATTTCCGAATGCTTCTTCTTTTTTTTTTTTTGTCATATGGTATAATGGCTTAATTCATCATTCTAGGGAGTTTTACAAAATCCATTATGTTTTTCTATAAATGTTTCTCCAAGAATACATATAGAATGTCAGCTATATTTTTGCTTTTTTAATACTATAAAATGCAGAAACTCATGAAACAAGAAAAATACTCAATAAATAAGACTTAAGAAGAACACTAACATATAATGTTACCCAAGTATATTAATAAATCTTCTGTTAATGAATTTTCTTCATTTTCACATTGTCGGTGAATCAGGTATTATTAGACTTACACTTTTGCTTGATAGATTCTTTCAATAGCCACATATTTTTCAAGCTATGTTCAATAAAGGTAGCAATGAAAAATCTTTGAGATTAGTCCACATTTTAAACATGTCAAATTTTTCACCATTCTTTACTACATTATTTGGCACATTGTAAGCACTTCTTCCTTGTGTAGGCCCCAGATTAGTGTTTGAAAACAGTTATCTTATTCTCCAATTTCATCTATTGACAGAGTGTACAGATTAAACAATTTTTATCTTGCCATATCAATCAATTCTCAAGGTTCTTTGATCATTTCACTTAAACTATTCATGTAACTTTCTCCAGTTAGCTCATGAATTTTTGATTACATAGTGCTGAAGTTTAAGTGTAGAATTGAAAACATAATCTTACAAGAGTACTGCACACTACAGTTTGTTGGCATGATTATCTTCAGTGGGTTGGGGCATCTTCAATGGCTCCCAATGCATAAAGGCTTCAGAAAGGCAAATTAAAGAAAAAAAATCAAACAAATTATGCTCTAACTGCTCTTTTCATTGGTAAATTACTCATTTTCATATCCTGCTCAGCTAATTACAGTTTTAATTTTCCTTAATACTTTGGTTTGCAATAATACAAAGTAAACTTAATTTATTGGAATCTATTTCTAACCTCTTTAGCTTCATCAACATGAAAAAATAATGTCATTGTATTTTCAATTAATACATGATTGTCATTATTTAAATAACTTATGACAGTATAGATGATAACTCCCAAATTCCCCGATGTTTTTTCTATATAATTTTCTTCTCTCCTTTTTTTTTTAAGTCATCCTAAATGGATGATGATTAGGACTCTGTGGTTTATGATTTTCTGTTGTTTTGTCAAAAAAAAAAAAAAGCTCTAGAGGATCAGATAAAATGAGGGTGATTATTCCATTGACTCCTTTCCTACAAGGTTGCCTCTAGAATCTATAAGACTGTGCAAGTGCAAGCCAGTAAACACGCCAGGAAAGGCCTAAGAGAGAAGGGGAGGCACCAGTCAAACACCTTTGACTGACCCTGAAGCTCTGCAGAAGAAGAAGGTGAATGCTAAGTCTTCCGAGCACACTGCCTATAGTTTGAAGGCATACCTTTGCACTCAGGTCATTTTTTCAAAGAGAGAAATACATACAGACAATGAAATAAAGGAGATTACCAGCAATCATCTGCTTACCAATAAGTTATACTGAATAAGGAAGAGCACCTAAAAAGTCAAGCTTAAAATTACAAAAACAAACAAAAAGAATAAAAATAAACCACTTAAAAAATTTTTTTTAAAAAAAAAGCAACAGAAAACTCAGAGGTAATACACTGCAGGATATATAGAATCTATAAAACTATTCCAGGAAGTATGCTAAATAAGTAATCAAAAGTTTTAAAAAGATAAAACAATACGTAACAAATAAACAACAACAAACCAGCAACTACACAGACCTTAGAGTTGAGGGGGCAGAGGAAAAAATCCGATACCCATTTGTTATAATAATATATAAAATTTTTCATTTTCAACAAAAAATAAAGTCCAATGGGACAATGAAGCATGAGTTAGGAGCTTAGATTTTTGGCTCATGCATGGCCCCACCATCCACAATGCCTTTGCATCCCTGAAATGGATCTCAATTATTTTCTTTTCTAATCCCACTCAGCGACCATTACCACCCTCTTTCTCTAAGAAGTCTGAGCACTGACCTGATAAAAGTATATGCCCTAGGTCTCAGGCTCCAGTAAGGGTCTACATTGATTGTCCCCAATGGGATGTAGCATTACGTAGCAAAATAAAAACACTGTGACAGGTCAAGAGAGATCATAAGAGAAAGAAAAAAGCTTTTTTTCTGTCTTTTGAAAAACGGATCCCACATTTGTATGCTTTACCCAGTCTTTTAAATTATGTTATTGTCCCTGCTCCAATGAACACACTTCTCAATGTCAAAATCAACAGCTTTATGCTTCTACGGTGACATCAACGTATTCATAGCTGTGAAAGATGACTAGTCTTTCATTTCTACACTCTTCAAAATCTATAAAATCAGCAGTTTGCTCTTTTAGAAGTGATTGTGCCTGACCAATATAATGCTTTCTAACTTCAATTTGCAATAAATTCAGTTTGGTGGAAATTGTGATCTTGTTGTTTATTTGTTTCAGAGATTTTATGATGATCTCATTATTTGACAACACCAACATTTGGCTATACGAGGATGACAGAGATCTGATGGTTTGTTTACAGTTTTTTGTACCTTGAAAAGAATCTGCTCAAAGAAAAAGTGGTTATTTGAAGCTGAGAAGAACTACTAGAATATAGCATTAATAATCTTAAAAAAATTTTCCCCATTTTTTGTGGAAAAAAAACTTCATTCATTGCTGGTTAAGAATCAGGTTTTCATAATATAATTATTCTAGGTTCAGTAGAAAAAGCAAGAGGGTTATTATTCATTCACAATTTATTAAAAACTTTTCCAACCCACTTGTACCTATGTGACTGCTACATATTAAGTGTTCAATAAATATTGAATTGATTAGTGAATTTACTAATTCAAGAATACATTAATGAATAATTGAATGCTTTCTTTCAATTGTTAGCTGAAGCCATGTTGAAAGAGTAAGCAAATAGAATGTAAAGTCTGAAAGAGGCACATTTTAAAATCATAAATGCAAATAAATTGTAAATTGCAAATAAATGAAAATGTATTTGGGTTCCCTAAATATGTAGGGAAGACTTCAGCAAAATGAATGCTATAATAAGAATGCATGTACACAAGAAAGGTAGTCAATAACACTTATTAGAAATATAAAATAACATCAAGAAGGAATAGGACTATGTCCAATATAACTTCTACCCAGTTTTATTTTATTGAGTTTGCTGATTTGGGTGATCTAAAAGTATCCAGAAATGCCATTTGATATGCATGTTATATATTGACAATGCTTTATATATTAATTTGAATAAAAACAATAGGGAAAACATTTTATATAGACAGCCAACTTACATTTACCTATTAACTCTTTATATGCTATGAGGGCAATTAAATTAGTAATGTATGTTAAAGTTTGGTTTATAGTCACTGGTATTCAATTTTTCTAGTAGGCAAAGCATTTTAGCATATCATAAAGAAGTTATAAATAAATACTACATAGAAATGAATTATAGAATATTCTGTTTTGTACTTCTTTTCTCTACTTCGAAGTTTTAAGTTATAGTTTGGTGAAATAAACAGAAGAGAAAGTTGAGGGAGTGAATAACCACATACAATAGTTACAAGGTGGGAAAATACACACACACACACACACACACACACACACACACACACACACACACACTACCAGTTATATTCTAGTAATGAATTATGCCATTGGTATGTCATCTTATTATTTTCTTCATTGTGCTTGAACATCTAGAGTGCAGGGCTTTATATTGTTGATTGTCTGTTAGAATAACTTTCTTCTAATACATCAATAGAAGTCATGTCTTTAGGAGTATATTTTAATCTCCTCTCTGAAAATTAAAATCTTTAAAAAGAAGATAAATTTATAGGCCACCAATAATTCAAGGCTTTCAAAGGATGTTACCTGTTTTATTGATCTTTTTTCCAGTGGAATTTACATAGTTTAATTGAGACAATAATACTTTAATTAGTATAGGGTAGAAATGAATCAATGAATGAAAAAAAATTGCTGACAAGTGATAATAGAAAGAAGACCTACGCAGAAGTTAAAAAATCATATAAATGTATGTGAAACAAAATTTTTGCCACAGACAATGGAAATATTTCTACTACAAGTAACACATGCATATTAATTAAAATATTATCATATATCCACTATATGCTTCTTTTATTCCAAGGTATAATGTTGATTTGTGTGAAATACATGTGTAACATTCTTGTTTCCTCCTCCATAAAATCATTCAAAATATGCAACTGAGCACAGCTGTGCCTGTTAAAGGAGAAGACTTGTCAGGACGTTTATCAAACCGAAAATGGTGAAAATGTAGAAACTGTGGACTTTATAACAATTAAAATGTCGCAACATGAGTTTTATAAATCTTAATCTTATAAGTGGAAAACAGATAAGACAGGGAATCTTTCCTCGAATGCCCATGTGTTTGAAAATAAGAAATGCAATTACTAATAAACCAGTCATCAAAGAAAATATTGCAATGCAAAGTATATAATTATTTGGACTCAATAAAAATTCTACATGTGAAAATGTGTGGGACTAAATTAAAGTTGTACTTAAAAAGAAAATACACATATTAAAAAAGTAAAAGCTGGTACTGAGCTCCTGTTAGAAATAGAAGGAAACAACAATCACATAGTGGATGTTTCTGAGTTTACTGCACACAATAGTTTAGTAACTATTGGTTGAAAACTGAAATTTCTGTATGGAAAAAAGAGGAAATAAGATATTAATATATTTATTATTAATTCTATTAAACATAATTGCAGTTCAGAAGTTATTCAACAGTTTTATTTACAATTTTCTGATGTCTTCATATCCATTATAAGGTATTTTCCCTTTTTTGTCAACTACAGAGTTTTTTTTTTAAAGAAACATATGAAATAATTTTACAGATATAACATACTGCTTACTAACTGACATTTTGAGGAACTCGTTTAAATGGGTTTTGTGTTTATTAGTTGTATTGAAAACTCTGGGAAATAAACAGGGATAATAATGATATAAAATAAAAGGGGCTGTTGAAATAATTGAGAAAACAACCAAGTTATTTCTACTGGGATGAAAATTCAATTTCAGATTTACAAAGCAATATTTTTCTGCTTTGGTGTAGTTGCCAAAGACATGATCCTGATAAATTAGGACTTCAAAATTCTAGGGTAAAAAGAACTTTTTAAAAGAAGTATTACACTAAAAAAGTATATCTTTTACTAAAGAAAAAAAATTTGGTGTATTTTTTTAACATGGAACTGAGGATATTACTTTTAATTTAAAATGAGGTTTTTGTAAACACCACTATAATTTCATATTCATTGGTGAGAAATATCACTAGTGTGTAGGTCCTCTGATCTTCTTTTTTTCAAGAAAAAAATGCTTCTCTGTAAGTGGGAGGAAAATAAAAGCTCCTCCTCACTCCATATCTTTGAGTGACTTTAAAAAATCATCTAGTAAAATTGGTAGAGACAAATTCTAAAAATGTATAGTCTTCTTCCTGAGTTTTCTATCCTGTCTGGACACTGGTAAAATAAACATTTCAGTTAAACTATGAATCAACTTCAACAAAATAAATGGGCCAGTATGGCAACTGCAGGCCTGACATAAATACTTGGAGACAGCAGCAAATACTGAGGAAAGATAAACTAGTTCTAGTAATTCAAACTGCCTATGCCATGGACGACGGCCTGTGGGAGAGCGTGGGATTTCACCTCAACAGAAATGATTTGCTAGAAGACAGTAAAGAGAATAACTTGTGTGGGATCAGGGCAGTGTCGTGTGTTGTTGATGAGCATGGAAGTTTTTCAAGTTTTTCAAGTGACCAATCCATGTCTGTGCTCTCCCAGTCAAAAGGGAGTGGCAGAGGCTGTCACAGGAGAGACCTTTGCATGTAAAGTAATATCCCAGAAATTTAAACAAATTCAAAATGAGATTCATTTTAGTTTTCTAAACTTTAAGAATAACGTATTATATATAGAATTCTCAGGAAAAGGTAAAAAGATCCTGTGAGAAACAAATTAAAACGAAGAAAATGACACAAATAATAATGGGTTATCTTAATGCCAACAAAAGAAGGTGAGAATTACTGGCAAAAATAAGGTGGTGCTTGTCTTTCTATTTACCTTTCAATCTTTATATTCTGGTACTTACTTGACAATTCTACAGCATTTTTTTCTTCCCTGTGTTTCTGATGCTACGTGAATTGGTTTCATTCATAAACCTCCCCTTGCTATTTTCCAAGTCTCTTTTTTTTGGAGTCAGTGTCTCACACTCTGTCGACCAAGCTGGAGTGCAATGGCACACTCACAGCCACCGCAGCCTCTTCCTGCTGGAGTCAGTCAATCCTTCTGCCTCAGCCTTCCATGTAGATGGAACTACAGGCATGTGCCACCATATCCAAATAATTTTTTTATTTATTATAGAGATGAGGTCTCGCCAAGTTTCCCAGGCTGGTCTCAAACCCCTGGACTCTGGCAATCCTCTCGCCTCCGTCTCCCAAAGTGCTGGGAATACAGGTGTGACACACTGGTCCTGGTCTCATTTTTTTTTTTTTAACATGGAAACTGGGGAACTTGGAGAGCAGCACAATGAAGGATTGCATGTTGCTTCTACAGTGAACTATGAGAAGGGAGGATGCTTTATCATCCACCACTTTTGAGGCTATGAACTTTAGGTCCCCTTCAATAATCAGATCTGATCTCCTACTACCAATTACCTGTCTAGGGGGACCTAAAAAAAGCTAAAGAAAGGGAGATCATTGATAAAGAAAATCTAAAGAAACACACATACACACAGAGTAAAACAGAGTGCTGGAGGACATATATAACCATTTACAATTTTTAAAAGAATATAAGAAGAGCAAAGCACAAGATATAAGACTTTTAAGGTCAAAAATATGTTAGCAATATAATAGAGTGAATGCATGGTCTCTGTTGAACTCTGACTTACTGGTCTAAAAGACTTCCAAAGTCAGAATAATAATATCAAGAAATGGGAATCATAAGGAAAAAGAATAAACGAGGAGAATATTGATCCATGAAAATGAACATGAACAGATTAGAAGGAGCTATAATGAGTAGCAGATCCCAGGCTTAGTGACGTGGACATCCACATGGGAGGGCTTCCCACAGTAGGATATCAGGGCTTAACTGGGGTGAGGAAGATATTTATATAGCAATGGAATACCCAGCACATAGTGCCAGAAACTGAGCAGCTGGAGGAGGGAATTTCCATGGAGATGAAACCTAACACAGGCCCTTTAGTCCAAGCAGGGAAACAGAGAATCTATCTAATTTGGTGTATTGGGGCTTGAGCAGGGTGAAGCAGGCTTCCAGCAAAGGGGAATCCACTATGGGGTGTTGGAGACTGAGGTAAATGAAGAGAGTATTTTTGTACATGCGAGATGTGGCCCAATAAGAGATGTCTGAGTCTTAAACTGGAAGATGAAAAGAGTGCCTAAGAGAAACCAAAGTATGAGTCAGCGTTTTGGAAACTGATACAGGTGCAAAGGTTATCTATGCAAAGGAAAGGGAGTAGGGTAAGCAGCCCATGCTGATCATTGAAGCTGCATTGAAAATTGATGGGCAGAGTTTCAGAGTGGGATGATGAGAATTTGTGAGAGGGTGAAGCAGTGGTGATGGGAGATTGGTACATTCAGGTATTAATAAAATATAATGCTTATATATAAAGTGAGCCAAGTTTCCTAGAGCAGGAAATGACAGTCACAAATATGCAGCAAGCAAGACTAAACATGGTGGCATTGTATTGGATGCAGTTGGTGTGAAATCATGGCTTTCAAATAAATAAATCAAAGTATAAATAATTTTAGATATAATGTGTGTATGTATACACATACACATGTTTGTTTATATGCCTACATAATTTTCTAAGTTTTGTCCATTGAGAGGCTCTGGGAGCAGAAGATTCCAATAGCAAGAACTACATCTACCACCTAGTATTGGCTTCTAAATGTCATTTTCTATCAAAATAACCAGGAGAGAATTCTAAGCATTGAATAGATGACAGATGCCACCTTCCTCCACTTCTTGCCTTCAACCCTGCATGATAAATTATAAAATAAGTGTAAGGATAGTCAGAAAAGTTCTATTTTTTTCCCGAAAAATGACTACATTGTTTCTTTCCTCAAAATGTCATAAAACTATGCAAAAAGAAAATTGTGCCTTATTTTGTGGATACAGTAAGCACACACTTGGCTTAAGCCCTGGATAATTCATCTGGTAAATATGGATTAACTGGTTGTCTCATTCTTCAGCTTGTATAACTCATTCATTTTCCTAAATTCATTTTCCTAAATGCTTCACTATGCATTTGTCCTATATTAGCTTGGACTAGGAAGGGAGGCCATAGTAGGTTTACATGTTTGTGATCATAAGATTAAAGTGAGTTAGGACAAAGCTGCAGTTTATCCAAGTGCAGCACAGGTCCAACAAAGAATAAAATGTAAAGGTACAGGTATAGGTTACTCTTGTGGGTATTCTCCTAATAATAATAATATATTGCTATTAATAAATGACATTAATTAGGTTTAGAGTAGTATATAGTAGAGGGAGAAATTTTGACTATAGATGATAGTTGAAATTGCAACACTCTGTGGCCACAGTTGATAATTTTTTAAAACTATGCTGGCTGGGCACAGCAGCTCATACTTGTAATTCCAGGACTTTAGGAAGTCGGGGTGAAAGTATTGCTTGAGCCCAAGAGTTGGAGACAATTCTGGACCATGTCTCTATCAAAAAATTAGCCAGGTGTGGTACATGTGCCTGTAGTCCCAGCTATTCTGGAGGCTAAAGCAGGAGGATTATCTAAGCCCAGGAGGTCAAGGCTATGGTGAGCCATGATCATGCCACTGCCCTCTAGCCTAGGTAACATACTCAAAAAATAAAATGCTGCCAATCCAACATAGAAAACTTCCCACTCTCTGTGGAACTGTCTCACCCTCCTACATACATGTAGTCAGTGTACACATGCTAGGTGTATGCATCAATATGGCTTTCCTTATTATACCTAAAGCCATTGCTACATGGACAGAAGCCCTGAGCCTGGGTGTCAGAAAAACACTGACTGTTTTCTCCAGTCAGTGTTATGAGTTGCCTTGAACTGCTAACAACTTTTGCTGCTTACTCCATCTATTGCTTTTCCTCCTTTCTTCCAGGACTGAGCATACTCAAAGGTATTAAGATTTATAAAGGTCCAATGATAATGATATTAACAGTAACTAATATAACTAATTTATTAGCCACAGGATTGTTTCATGTAAACAATTATATGATATCCATACCATTACTATCCCCTTTGTAAAATAGATAAACTAAGGCTCAGTAAAGCTAAGAAGCATACCTAAAATTACAGAGCAGCTGGGCTCGGTGGCTCAGCCTGTAATCCAGCACTTTGGGAGGCTGAGGTGAGAGGATTGCCTGAGCCCGCGGGTTCGAGACCCGCCTGGGCAACTTGATGAGACCTCATCGCTACAATAAATCAAAAAAAAAAAAAAATTAGCTGGGCGTGGTAGCGCACACCTGTAGTTCCAGCTACTTGGAAGTCTGAGGCAGAAGGATCACCGGAGCCCAGCAGGTCGAGGCTGCAGTGGCCGAGAGCGGCCACTGCACTCCAGTCTGGGTGACAGAGTGAGACTCCAACTCAAAAAAAAATGACAGAGTTAGTAATCAGTGGAGTCTTGAAAGTAACTTTATTCAAAATGTGTGAAGTTTAGACATTTAAATAGTACTAACAGAAGGGATTTATATTTTACAATGGGAGGTAGAGGGACACATTTTTAAGTTTTCCTCAAAACACAAGTTTCAGACATCTGTTTCTGCTTTCTAAATACCTTGCTGATTTTGGCTAAACCTTCACTGAAGCCATTGTAGCATGCAAAGATAAGTCAGTGAAAACAGGTTTTCTCCATGGGTAACAGTAAGTACTGTGCCTGGATTTCTTGTAAATAATCCACTATGTCTAAATCAAAAGCTTGGAATTGTCTCATATTTACACATAGCAAGCTGTGCCTTGACAACACAGATATGGCCTTAGGCTTTCAAGAGCTACCCAGGGTTGAAAAAGTCCTTGGTCTATACCAGAGTGTGTCTGTTAATCTTTTTGTGAGTGCATATAAACAAACATTCACTAACCCATCTGCTTGGTTTATCATTTACTATTCCCAGTAAAGGAATAGTCTGGAAGTATGACGAACATAAGCTTAGAATCATATAGAGTTACCTGACCCAGATTCAGCTCTGTTCTCAGAACAAAATCAGTCAGGGGGAAAATGAGAATTTGGTTTACAAACACCAGTATATTTGGGAGCTTTGATCAGTGTGCAAGAGAAAGGAATGATCACCATAAGAAAATTCAGTATTTAAAAAAAAAGCTTCTTAGAATTTGTTTGAATTTATTGACACTCATGTGTATTATACTGGATAATCACACAGTTAGAATTTATTGTTTTAAGAATACTTCTGGAAGCATTCTGGGACATCTACCAAAGAAGTTCAATTACACAGAGATGAAACCAAATCACAAAGCACATTCAGCTTTCTCAATTTCTGGTTTGTTTGTTTTTTTTTTCCTTTTCTTTTCAGCTTCCAGACATAGTATTTAAAGGATATCTTCAGATTGATTGATTGTGGAGATCAGAACAGTTAGGAAAATAGCTCAATGTGTATTATACATAGGCTTCCTCTACTATTCCTGATTTGTTGCTTTGAGAACTCACTCTTCCAAAACAAGTCATATGAATCCTAGATTGGGAGACAGGGAAAGTTTTGTTTTTGTTTTTTATGGTAAATATGAAAGCATTGTTGTCTCAATGACAAGAAAGGGCAACATTCACTCACATTATATTATTTCCATTAAAAATTCTGAGGAAATTAATGTTTCCAAGACAATTATGTACCAAATTAGGTCATTAATCCTATGTCAGAGAAACCATGAAACTATAAAGGAGTATCATAGCATTCTGTTTTACAGAATAGTTGACCAAAGAAGAGAAGTAGAACTACATGACGAAAGTAGTTCAAAAGGAAGCAAATTTTAATAAAAATTTAAGTGAGTAGCACAAAAACTAAAGCCCAATACATGTTTTAAAAAATAAAAATTTCTTCTCCAGAGAGAGGTATCTTTTATTCAATCTCTCAGTTACATATGTCAAAAAAGGCCAGGTAAGAGAATGTGATAATGATGAAAGAGAGATGAAGAAGAATACCAACAGCATTTAGAGTACAAAAACATAGGCAGTAAAATTTTGCTCCTGTATATACACAGAAAGATTTTAAAAGTCCTGCTGCTATTAAATACATAGCAGCGTTACTGCTGGCAGAATGAAGCCGCAACCCATGAAAGCCAGGACTGCGTGAGGAGGAAAGGGCGATTAAGCAAGTCAGGTGTGGGCATGTTGGACGTGTTACAAGCAATTTCAGATGTGTTTTAATTAACCATAAAATCTATACAAAGCTATTACTATAGTTCTTTTTCTCAGAGACTTTGTTTCAAAATGAAAAGTTAAAAAAATTCATTCCAGTGTTGCTTAAGTAACACCGCCAAGACTGACTATCTCACTGTGGTCATGCTGTTCAGGTAGGAGGCACCTTTAATTATCCTCAGTGGGCCATTAATTAAAAACATTCTCACGAATTATTCCTGGTTCGGGTCTACTTATAGGCTACATAGGTCAGATATACATCATTTCTGCATGGCAGTCACAAGGGTACTTAGCAACACTATCAATACTAATTGGAAAGAAGGGCAAAATCAGAGCCTTAGATTTAAAATCTAAATTCTTCATTAAATCTATCAGTATGTTTGCAAGAAGTTAAACAAGTTATGCTTTATTATTTATTTTGATACTAATTATAATCCACATTCTAAAACAAATAAAATAGAAATGTGGAAACTGGAGGACTGTTTAAGATTCTTCTCTTTTTGTCATTAGCATCATCTTATGTTCCCTCTCATACCTGCTGTTGTAACACATATAGAAACACAGAATAAGATGCAAAATAACAATGACTCTGGAAACTATGTTTATTCTATTAGGTCTAACCATATGCTAAATTCTTCCGAGGAGAATTTAATATAAAGGCAGATGGGCCTCAGTTTGAAAAATATTTGGCAACTCTCTCAGGACCTGATCTTTCAATTACAGAAGCATGGCAGGATATACCAGAAAGTTTACACATGCTACACATCCCAGGGATTTTGAGGTCCTCTCAGTTTATGAAAAAAAAAGAAAGAAAAAAAGAGAAGAAGGAGGAGGAGGAGGAGGGAGGAGAAGGAGGAGGAGAAGGAGAAGAAGAAATAATCCATCCCTACTTTTTTTTCTTCATGAGATCTGCGGCCTGAGGTAATATGAATGATTTCATCACCACTCTAGCAATGCACTTCTTTCTGTATACATTCACAGGTGTTAGGTTCTTGGAATCCAGGATGGCCTGAGGTGAAAGAGGATGGGTAAGGGTGCATTTTTATCTTGAGATGTGAAGATAGTGTAAATCAGGATGAAATAAAAAGAACACTACAAATGGTACTCTGAGATTTACACATTTTGTAAGAAAAGTATAAGTTCTTCCAAATTATGCTCCCCCAAGAAAACTCATATCCTTATAGTCACTTTATCAGAAACTAAAAAAAGAAGAAAACTGTTAAGACCAGCAGAACCACTAGAAATTCTGCTAGATATTATTATTTAGTTAGATGCTGATTCTATGGAAATAAAATTTTCTTGGGTATAAGACCTAAAAGTGTAATCAAATAATTATTTTCCCTTCTGATAAACAAAAACTCTGGGATTATAAGCATTCCTTAAGTTTCAAAACACACACAAAAAAATCAGTTTTTCCATTCATTTAGTAAATCTTGAATCATTCCAATTCCAATTGCTAAATAGTACACTATAAAAATAAGACCTGAGATATCACTCTTTTAAGAGGCACTGAATAATGAAGTGTATGATGTTCACAAACCACTCTGAAATAATTATGACTAAATAAATACGTATAAAAATAAAAAGCAAAAAAATTTAACATTTACTTAGTTATGAATTGACAGTTTCATATCTTTACCTGATTTTGGCAGTGTATGTGTATCTTTATGTAAATCTTTTACATACAAACATAATCTCCGTATGTATTTCTTTAGATACACATAAGCTGCTATCACATCAATAACATCCAGGATCTTATCTTAAATTTGCTTGGATTCCATATTTCTTTGCGGAAAATATGAGGGGGAACACCCAAAAAAACTGGAATTATCTTTTGGAAGCAGGCCCCTTGTAGTTAACTTGGAATTTGTTATTGGGATCAAATGATCAACCTAAGTTTTTATCAGGAAATTTAAAAAGCCTGTGTCACAATTTGCAAAAGAAACGTCCCAGGTGGTGGCGAACAAATAACTGGTTCTTCCACCATGACAACACACCTATCCACACTACTCTTGTGTTCAGAGTTTTTGACCAAAGATGCATGACTCCTGTGCCCCACCCCCTTCCTTATTCACCTAATCATGGCCCAAGCAACTTTTTTTTTTTTTTTGCTGTTTCCCAGATGAAAAAACTCCTCAAAGAGAAACATTTTGCTGAGGTGGAATGGTGAAACAAAAAATGGCAGAAGCACTAAAAGGATTCAAAATTGGCAGTTTGAAAAATTGTTTTGAGCAGTCAAAAAGGTGTCTCGATAAGCATATTATATCAAACAGAGAGTACTTTGAAGGTGACTGGAGTTTAAACATGTAAGAATGAAGACACAATTTTTTATAAATAAATTATGAGATTTTGGGGGGGTCTCCCTTTATAGGACCTTGGAGATCATTTGGGCAACCTTTCTGAAATATTACTATTATGTATGTATGTATGTAATGTATGTATCTATATATCTAAATATCCACTCACATGTATAAACAGCTATGCCACGTAACAACTTTTATTCAAAAACAGAATACACATATAATGGTGGTCCCATAAGATTATAACGGAGTCGAAAAATTTCTCTTACTTATGCCATAGTAATGTCATAAGCATGGTATTACTTTCTCTATATTTTACAATGTTTATATATACAAATAATTGCCTTTGGGTTATAATTGCCTGCAATATTTAGTACAGTAGCATGCTGTAGGGGTTTGTAGCCTAGTAGCAATAGGCTCTCCCACACAGCCTAGGTGTATACACAAGTTTGTGTAAGTGCATTCTATGATGTTCACACAATGATGAAATCACCCAATGACATATTTCTCAGATTATATCCCCATCGTTAAGTAGTACATGACAGTCATCATATCTTCTCATGTTTTTCATTTCTAAGACCGCATCAAAATGGTTTTTACACCTATATTTCTACTAACATTCTATACATGATTATTTCCATATTCTCTAAGAAGAGAGCATTCTCTAAAGTTCTGACCTTTCCTTTTTGAGCTCTTATCAAAATCACCTAAAAAAGTTTCTTCTTGGCAATATCGACTTTTCTAGCGTACCCTAAAACTCTTCCAGTCTTTGCTTTCAATCAGTTTTAAGCTGCTTTCATATTTTTAAGTTTATGTTTATTTTGACAATCAGTGTATAAAATACAGACCATCACACCTCACTTAGCACCAATTTCTGTCTTAGTTCAGACTGCTATTTAACAATTACCCTAGACCAGGGTCAGTGGCTTAGCTTGTAATCCCAGTACTGTGGGAGGCCGAGGTGAGCGGATTTCCTGAGCTCGAGGGTTCGAGACCATCCCGGGTAACTTGCCAAGACCTGTCTCTACAATAAATAAAAACATTAGCTGGGCATAGCAGCACGCGCCTGTAGTTCCGGCTACTTGGAAGGCTGAGGCAGAAGGATTCCCAGAGCCCAGTGGGTCAACGCTGGACTGGCCGTAAGCGTGCCATTGCATCTTCTTACTGTATTCTTACATGGCAAAGAACAGAAAGAGAGGACTAACTCTCTCTTTTTGTAAAAACACTAATTCCATCATGGGAGCTCTACCCTTATAACCTAATTGCTTTCCAAAACTCTCATCTCCTAATACCATCATATTACATTAGGGCGTCAACATATGAATTGTTCGCATTCACTTCATAGAATATATATTATTCCTTTCCTTAGAAGATTCAGATTGGATCTGTGATTATTGTATAGTAGACTGCGCCTTGAGCTTATGTCTTTCTTTTCAGTCTGATCTAGTGGTAGCCTTTTTGTATGCAGCCCTATGCATACCTCAAGGTCTGGGGAGGAGATAGGTGGCATTATTTTGGAACAATGTCTCATATTCTCTTTCAAAATACTCAGATTTTCTTAATGTTTATCAGTAGAGGTTATAGTCCTGCTACCCCACTCATTTTTGGTTAATTCATCTCTTTAACCTAACTCTGTCTCATAATTTTAGCATTTAAATGATGGTCTGTATTTTATACACTGATTGTCAAAATAAACATAAACTTATGGAATTGCAGAGAAAAATAGAAAAAACACAATTGTAACAAAAGATCTCAATATCCTCTCAAAACTTAAATGAACAGTAAAGCAAAAAAATCAGTAAAGACACAGAAAACTTAAACACAATATCAATTAACTTGATTTAGTTGGTAGAACACTCAGCAACAGAAAATAAATATTTTTATTGTGCAAAAAGAAAGACCGAGTTAATAAAACATATCAATTATATATTTCTTTTATATCTTATATATATTTAAAAGAATTCAAGTGACTTGAAATGTGTTTGCTGACCACAGTAAGGATTACATAATATATTACAGAAAAAACATCTAAAAAATTTTAGAAGACATAAAATCAAAATAATATACATCTGACTTATCTCAAAGAAACTACAACTTATTTTTATCTAAATGAAAATTATAACACAATATTTTTAAAATTTGGGTGATGTCACTAAACCAATACTTAAAAAAATATATGAACCAGGCTCGGTGACTCAGCCCAGTGCTCTGGGAGACCAAGGTGAGTGGATTGCCTGGGCCCATGGGTTCAAGACCCACCTGGGCAACTTGGCAAGACTTCATCTCTACAATAAATCAAAAAATAGCCAGGTGTGGTAGCACACACCTGTAGTTCCAGCTACTTGGAAGGCTGAGGAGGAAGGATCGCCGGAGCCCAGCAGGTCGAGGCTGCAGTGGCTGGGAGTGGCCACTGCAATCCAGTCTGGGTGACAGAGTGAGACTCCAACTCAAAAAACAAAACAAAACAAACAAAAATATAACTCTGAATGCTTATAAAAAAGAAGAGAGATCTCAAATGTATGATCTTAGTTTCCATCATAAAAAAACTAAAAAGAGAAGCAAACAAAACCTAAATAAAATAGAAGTGAAATAAAAATATAGGAAGTTTGATTAAATACAAACAGAAAAACAATAGACAAAAATAAATAAATGTAAAATCTGGTTCTTTCAAAAGGTCCATAAAATTGATAGACCTCTAAGTGTACTGATTAGGGAAAATAAAAAGTGATTGATTACTATTACCAGAAAGGAGAGAGGTGATATTAGTATAGTTACTACAGATGTTAAAAAAAATAAATGAATATTATGAACATATTTATATTAATACATTTGACAACTTAGATAAAACAGATCAGTTATTTTATCACAGCTATCAAAACGCTCTCTAGTTAAGTAGATCACCTTCCTCCAAAAAAAATCCTGGCTCATATTACTTTATTATAAATCCTGCCAAAATTTTTTTTAAAATAAATAATTACAACTTCTAAACAAACTTTTACAGAAAATTGAAGTGGTGGTAATACTCTCGAGTTTCTTCTATGAGGCCAACATTTCTATGCTATCAAAACCAGACAATAATATTTCTATCACGTGAAATGTATCCCAGAAATTCAAGGATGGTTCAACATACACAAATCAATAAATGTGACACACTATGTTAATAGAAATAAGACCAAAAACTATATAATCATCTCAATAGCTATAGAAAAAGCTGTTGAGAAAATCCCATATATTTCAAGAAAAACAAAATTCAACAAATTAAGCATAGGAGTAATATTACACAACAAAGGCCATATATGAGAAATTCATGGCTAAAATATACCTAAAATAAAAAGTTGAAAGTTTTTACTCTAAGATTAGGAAGAAGACAAGTATGCCCACTTTACTTCTATTCAACATAGTATTGAAATTTCTAGTCAGTCGTTAGACAAATAATAAATTAATAATAAATAAAATGTATCTAAATAGGAAAGGAAAAGATTTAATTGTCTCTGTTTGCTGATGACAAAATCTTATATAGACAATTCTAAAGATTCCACCAAAAAATTGTTAGAACTGATAGGAAAACTCAATAATGTTGCAGGGTACAAACTCAACATGCTTAACTTAGTAGCATTTATTAAACAAAGTAAAAAAGGACAAGTATTGTATGATCTCACTTATATGTGGGAGCTGAAAAAAAATGAACTCATGGAGGTAGAGAGTAAAATGATGGTTACTGCAGGCTGAAAATGGTATTAGGGATGGAAGGATAAAGAAGGGATGATTAGTTAGTACAAAAATACAGTTAGATAGAAGGAATAAGATCTAGTGTTCTATAGCACAACAGGGAAATCATAGTTAACAATAATTTATTGTATATTTCAAAATAACTATAAGAGTAGAATTGGAATTTTCCTTACACAAAGAAATAATAAGTGTTTGAGATGATGGATAACCCAATTACCCTGATTTGATCATTACACATTGTATGCTTATATCAAAATATTTCATGTACCTCATAGATAATTTTATATGAGTAATAATTAAAAATAAGACATTTTTAAAAACGAGTGCTTTTCTTTTCTAACAATGAACTATCTAAATAAGAAATTAAGAAATCAATCTCACTCACAGTATAAAAACAAATTAGGAGTAAATTTTACCAAAAAAATGAAAGAACTGTATAGTGAAACTATAAGTCCTTGATAAAAGAAATTGTAGATAATGTCGGGGTGCCAGCCCCGACCAAAAGGGGAAGGGTTAGGACCCGCTCCAGAGAATCCGGACGGCGAGAAGAGACCACTCTGAGGCAGTTTCTTCTGGGAACAGTCTGATCAGGACTGAAGCCAAATTTTATTCGGACTCCTTCCAACTTATATACCATTTTTCATACCCTCCAGCAGTGTGATAATCACTTGCTGGGGGCGTACAAACTCCATGATGTATATTGCGATTTACAAACTATGCATCACAAGACCATCACGAGACTTGCAAGTTCCAAGCAGGCGTGCCTTACAAATCTCACATCAAGGTCACAGGTGCACAAATACAGTTCGTTTAAAAGTGTCTTCCATAGTGTTCAACAAATCATTCATATTATACTCTTTGTTCTAAACCCTGATTAATACAAAAACTTTCTTAGTTAACTCTAGGTTCAATCCAAGTTCACTGACTCCTAATATTTTTTAACGATTGATATTATCAACTTAACACTATACTATAATTTATAAGTTTACTTAAATGACTTAATTTTTATTTATTCCATTAACCTATTACGATTCAACATAGTGGCCTGTAATTCTATAGCAATTAATTCAAAACTTATTTCTTACCATGACTTATATGAGTTTCATGATCTAGTGTTTGGGCTTTAATACTATGCTATATCTCATTAAGCTAATACCTTATCATTAATTATGATTGACATATGATTTTAGAATCATAACACTATAATTCTCATTCTATTCTAATAAAACTATGACTTTAACCCAAAACTTAAATCTTTTTTCCTAGTATATTAATACATGGCTACGTGTAAAATTTCCTATTGTCATATAAGAAGCAAAAACTACAGCGTTGGGAAAGTTTCGGTATACTAATCAAAGGATCTTAAAATTGGCCTACAGGAACAGGAACTAAAGTCATAATCTGAAAAAAGGAAACTTAAAAAGCTTAAACAAAATCTAAAAGTTTTCTACGAATGCTTATTACTGTTTAAATCTTTCCGATGGAAATTATATCGTCTTAAATGAATGTTTTATCTGAACAAGTCTATTCTAAAAATCAAATAGTGTCTGTCACACTCTTGGATAATGGACTGCACAGTTACTATGGCAATGGCCACGGACTGAAGCAAACAGTTTCGGCATGTAACCAAACTAGAAAAACGCCCTACCCGGCTAAAAAGCGGGGCAATAAAACTATTATGATAATTTAGTTTCTAATCTTAATCCTAGGAGAAACTGCCTTTTGGGAACAAGAGCTGACTCACCAGTCTACCAGGAAATAGAAGTTAAAAAAGATCTAGAAAGAAGACTTAGAAAGGACAAGGTCATTCTGCTGTATAACCTTTCATCAGGTATACAGAGATTTTACTTATAAGTTTTACTGCCATATATGCACACTGGTCACTAATCACACGCCAATATTATAGGTATAACTGATATCCTATGTCAGAGGCGATCTTCCAGATGGGCCTTTACAGGCCTCAGCCATGTAGCTATAGATGTTGGCTCCCAACAAGATAACACAAGTAAATAGAAAAATATCTTGTATTCACGGATTAGAAGAGTTAATGTTGTTTAAATGTCCATACTTCACAAAGTAATCTACACATTTGATGCAATCTCTATCAAAATTCCAATGTTAAATTTCATAAATACAGAAAAAAATCCTACTCTTTGTATGGAACTATAAAGACCTCAACTAGCAAAGCAATCTTCAGAAAAAAGAATCAAGCCAAAGTCATCACACTACTTCACTTCAAAATATACTGCAAAGCATCAAAGCAAATTAGTACTTACATAAAAACAAAATACAATGTTTAATGGATAGGATAGTGAGCCCAGAAATAAATCCACACTTATGATTAATTATTTTTTGACAAAAGTGTCAAGATTACACAATGGAGAAAAGAAAGTATCTTTAACATATGTTACTGGAAAAAAAAACTGGACATTCACATACAGAAGCAATTGGGTCCTTATCTCACACTTTACACAAACATCAACTAGAAATAGATTAACGATTTAAATGTAAGACCTGAAACACTTAGAAGAAAACATACAGGGAATGATGTTCTTCTGGACAAAGATTTCTTGAATATGACCACAAAAGCACATGCAACAAAAGCAAAAATAAACAAATGTGGTTGCATCAAACCAGAAAGTTTCTGCACAGCAAAATAAACAATTTAATAGAGTAAAGAGACAACCCATGGATTGTGAGAAAATACGTGCACTCCATACATCTGATAAGGACATACTATCCAAAATATATAGAAAATTCAAACACTTGAATGACAAGAAAACTAACCCACTTGGAAATGTGCAAAGAACCCAAAAAGACACTTTTCAAAGAAGACAAATACCCAACATACACACACACACACACACACACACACACACACACACACACACACACACACAGAAATTGGTAATCCAAGTAGATAGTTGCACTCCCATGTTTTGTTTTGTTTGGTTTTGGTTTGGGGTTTTTTTTTGAGTTGGAGTCTCACTCTGTCACCCAGACTGGCGTGCAGTGGCCGCTCCCAGCCACCGCAGCCTCGACCTGCTGGGCCTCGGCGATCCTTCGCCTCAGCCTTCCAAGTAGCTGGAACTACAGGTGCGCGCTACCACGCCCAGCTAATTTTTTGATTTATTGTAGAGATGAGGTTTCGCCAAGTTGCCCAGGTGGGTCTCGAACCCGCAGACTCAGGCAATCCACTCGCCTCAGCCTCCCACGGCATGGGATTACAGGCTGAGTCACCGAGCCCGGCTACTCTCATGTTTATTGCAGCATTATTCACAACAGCTAAGATATAAAAGCAATCTAGGTGTTCATTCTCAGATCAACGGATTTTTAAACTTTGGTGTATATGCACAATGCAATACTATCCAACCTTTAAAAAGAGGGAAAATGTTATTTTCGACTAGATGGATGAATCTGGAGGACATTATACTAAGTAAAATAAGTCTGTCACAGAAGGACAGGTACTGTATGATCTCACTTACATATGAAATCTAAAAAAAGTGAACTCATAGAAGCAAAGGATTGAATAATAGTTACCATAGGCAGGGGGAGCTGGGTAGATGAGTACAGAGGAAATGTTGATTGAAGACTACAAAGTTTCAGTTAGACAGGAAAAATAAGCTTTAGTGATGTTTGGACAGAATGGTGACTACAATAAATAATAATGTGTTTATAATTCAAAATTGCTAAAATACTAGATTTTAAATGTTTTCATTACAAAGAATTAATATATGAGGCGACAGATTGATAATAAGCCTGACTTATTTCATGTTGTAAACATATATCAAAGCATCACACTTTGTCCCATAATATATATAAGTATTATCTGTCAATTTAAATTATAAAGTATATAAGATTTATAACACATATCCTTCATTAACAACAATTTTACCAAACCAAGTATTCAATATATAAAAAAGGATAATAGTTCATGACCAAATGGGATTTTATACCAAGTTATTTAACACTGAAAAGAGATCAATGGAATATATCATACTGACAAACTAAAAAGTAAAAATCATATGATCTCTCAAAAAGTACAGAGAAAGCATTTGACAGAATCCAACATCCCTTCCTGATAATAATTCACACCAAATTCAGAATAAAATGCAGTTTCCTTAAATGGATGAAAGACAACTACTAAAAATTTACAGCTAACGTCATAATTTACAAGTTTACTTCACAAGAGCAGAAAGAAGATAAGGATGTCCACCCTCACCACAGCTATTAGATATTGTACTGGAAGTATTAGTCAGAGAAATTGGGCAAGATAAGAAAACAAAAGACATTCAGATTGGAAAAATAAATAAATAGAACAGCCATTATTTTCATATGACATTATCATCCATATAGAAAATTCTACTGAACTACAAAAATGTTACCAGAATGGATAAGCGAGTATAAGATTGTAGAGTATAAGATCAGTACACAGAAAACACCTGTATTTCTAAACACTGTCCACAAGCAATCAGAAAGTAAAATGTAATAAAATACTATCTATAATAGATCAGAAACTTATAATGTTTAAGATAAATTTGGCAAGAGATGGAAAATAGCTATATATTAAAAACTACAAAATGTTGCTGATGGAAATTAAAAGTGATCAAAGTGAACAGATGTCTGCTATGTCCACGGATTGGAAGACACCACATTGTTAACATGTCAATTCTCCTCAAACTGATCTATAGAATTCAACATAGCCCATTCAGAAATGTTAGCAGGCAGTTTTTCAGAAATTGACAAACTGGATCTATAATTCACATAAAAATGGTAAAGAGCCAGTATAGTCAAAGTAATTTTGAAAAAGAATAAAGTTAGAAAACACACATTACTTAACTTCAAGATTTATTATAAAGCTACAATAATCATGAAAATATGATTTTGGAGTCAAAATAGACACATATTTTAATGGCACACAATAGAGAGTTCAGAAAATATCCACACATAATAGGCAATTCGTTTTTGACAATGATCTAAAGATAATTAAGTGTAGAACAAATAGTGCCTTAACAAATTTTGCTATAACAATTTGATATCCACATACAAAAAAAAGTTACTTTAATTCATAACTCACACCATATTTAATAGCTAAATAAAAATGAATCATAGAACTAAATATTTTTAAAATTATAAAGCTTCCAAAAAAACTTTGGGTTATACAATGATTTATTGGATGTGACATTAATATTACCAGTCATGAAAGGAAAGCCATGTGACAGATTTTTTAAGCAGTTCGATATACTATATAATCCAGCCACATTCACATAAAGCCTTCTATAAAAATGCTCATAAAATCTTTAATTTTAGAAGCTAAAACTGGAAATAACCCATCTGTCCTTCAACAAGTGAATAAGTAAACAATTCTAGAATATTCATACAATGAATTACCACTAAGCAATCAAAGCATATGAAATACTGATATCTCCAGCAGCATGGATTAATCTCAAATTGTTAAATAAAAGGAATCAGGAAAACAGTAATTCACACTGCACTATTCTACTTTATATAAAATTCTAAAAAAAAAAAAATCAAACATATATTTTAAGATACTGCAGTTTATACCTTAAGTACACAATGCTTGGTAAGAGTTAGAATTAGAATTCATTAATTAAGGCAAAGAAACAGAAGCAAGAATGTTTGGGTTCAAATCTTATCTTTGCTAATGATCCCTTGTGTGATGATGGTCAAAACTCAGTCAGACAGCTGTATGTGACCAAAAAAAAAAAAAAAAACAGACTTGGAAATATAATTTGTATGCCCAGAAGCACAAATAATAATTAGCTCTGTTTTCTCATTTGTTTCTTCTGTTCAGACTTTTACCACCCATAGCACATTCGTAAATAATTTTTAATGTCTTCATATTAAATTGTCTTTGTGTTCTCGCTCTGATTTTTTTCCAATTCACAGAAAAATCACTTTAACAAGCAGAGGACCTGAATCTGAGATATGTGGCACTTCAAGTCTGAATAATGAGTATACTTCTGTCAACTTAACAATAGTCAAGAAACCTAAGATAAGCTTGACTAAATGGTTACAAAGATAAACCAGTCCCACTATGCTGATTAGAATTGCCTTCCTTAAGGCAGAAATAAATTCAGCATTAAAGATTTTCAAGAGGTCACTAGCTCCAAACTGCCCCAGGCAGAATTAGTCACTTTTTAATCTAAACTTCCATAAAACTTGGTAAGTGATCATTTAAACTATCCACCTATTAAATAAACAAAGCATTTAGTTAAATGTCACGCTGGCCATCTAGATTATGAGTTACTCAAGAATAGGGACCCTGTTTTCTGCAGAACAAAGACCATCTTCTCTCCAACTTCCAGTCACTTCACTCATGTTCATTCTGATCGCCTTCTAGTTTCTTTGACCAATTTAGTCTTTTTTTTTTTTTAAGATGTGGGGTACAATTCAGGGTTAGGTATTCGAGTGTTCAACATGCAGGTATCCTTGTTGATGAGGTCCACCCCTCCCTCCCCCATCAGTCTCCTTCAACTGCCACCAATTTATTCTTAATCACTGCCCAAGAGTTGTCTTTTAATAATAATACAGCAGAGCTCAAAGAGAAATGTGATTTTCAAGAATGTGCATGTGATAGATAAAAATATTTTCCTGAATGTATGTTTTTATCACCAGATGAGTATGTCTTAACCTCCAACTCATCTAACTTTAATGCTGAACCATAGGGACTAGTGTGCCTGGGAAAAGGAGGTGTGACATAATAGGAAGTCTTCACTAAAGAAAAACAAGGAAATCGAAGTCCCATTTCTTCTGACCTGATAATATCTAGAAAGAAAAGGAGACAGAGGTGAGGGAAGCAGGTCTTTATGGAGCTAAACTTTAGTGTGAAGGATTCAATTTAATATGAAGGGAACTGAGGACTTAAGGGCAAGTGACACAATTCCCACAGCATAACCTGGGTAAAGCTTTGACATTCTGGGGGAAGGCCGGTATTTTATTTATTCCCAGATCCACTTTGAGGCAGAAGTACTCGAATGGCACAGACAGAGGAAGATGTCAAAGTTGTTGGGACTGAGACAAACCTCTTGGCCCCCTGTGACCTACATATAGTGATTAGGACATCCAAAAATCCCCAAATACCCCAGTAAGGGGACACAGAAGTGCTGAGATTGAGAAGTGTAGTAAGTGAAATCTTTATAGCAGGGGACAAGTGGTATGGACTATGGACTTCAGTCATGGAAGTCTATAAAAGGTCAGGGATCATCTTGCTGGGCAGAAGTACTGTGTGTTTATAAGACTAATCAGTATATATCAGAAGACATTAAAAAAAAAAACACCCCAGAAAGGAGCCTGCCTATCCAAGGCAGGGTAAAAGGGAGAGACAAAGGGTGATGAGAATACAGAGGAGAGATTCATTGTCAAGTGCCCTTTGGAAACTGAATTTGAAAGTCCTTGGCCGAGCTCAGTGGTTCAGCCTGTAATCCCAGCACTTTAGGAGGCCGAGGCAAGTGAATTGCCTGAGCCCACGGGATCAAGACCAGCCCAGGCAACTTGACAAGACCTCATCTCTACAACTAAAAAAAAAAATAATAATTAGCCAGGCGTGGTAGTGTGCCTGTGGTTTCGGCTACTTGGAAGACTGAGACGGAAGGATCGCCAGAGCCCAGCAGGTCAACGCTGGGGTGGCCATGAGTGTGCCACTGCACTTCAGCCTGGGTGACAGAGTGAGACTCCAACTCAAAAAAGAAAAAAGTCCT
The DNA here is from genome assembly GCA_027257055.1 of Cephalopachus bancanus. NCBI lineage: Eukaryota > Metazoa > Chordata > Mammalia > Primates > Tarsiidae > Cephalopachus > Cephalopachus bancanus. Next base: position 56,567 of record JAPVLO010001286.1, on the reverse strand, counting down.
GAACTCAGTTCCAGTTGCAAAAACTCTATCTATAAATGGAGTGCCTTAGGCTGCAATTACTGTACTTGCATTTTGTAAAACAAGAGAAAACTACAAACTGGCCAGAAAGAGAACCTACAGCCAAAAGTGTAAGTGCTAAGGCAAGCTGGAAAGCTTCGATCAAGCCAGAAAATGAACCATGCAATGTGGGCAAAATGAACCCAGCTCATACCCATTGCTTCTATAGCCAGAAGCTAAGACCAGAGACTGAACAATAACTTCAATAGCTTTCAACTCTCATATTCAAAAAATCCCCTGAGGAGTTTTTAAAAGGCACAGGTTTCCAGACATTATGATTCAACTAGTTTAAATGGGTTCTGTGTCACCTGTTTGTTTGCTGCTGTTGTTTAAACTCTCTAGGTGATTCCATTGTGTAAACATGTTTAGAACCTATGTTTTTACAAACAAGGGAACTGGGTTATAATCAAGATTACAGTTGGATTGTCAGCCCACACTTCTTTTTATATTTAAGCAAGATAACAATTTGCTCTGGCATGATTCTAGAACCTGAGAATTACTTTTATGCAATAAATATTTTACCTGCCCCTAGGCAAAGGGTTTTTGACCCAGTACTGTGACAAGTCAATTTTCCTGGTTATTAATTAGTACTCACTACTGATAAGCAGTGATAATTCCACTTAGCATCTAGGCTTAACCCAGACACAATTTTTCTTAAATTAACAAATTATAATTGTATATATCTATGGGATACAATATGATATTTTGATATATGTACACATTGTGAAATGATTAAAACAAGTTAATTACCATATCCATTCCCTCATATACTTACCTTTTTTGTATGGTGAGAACATTTAACATTCTACTCTTTTGACAATTTTGAAATATGCGATACATTATTTTTATTTTTATTTTTTATTTTATTTTTGAGTTGGAGTCTCACTCTGTCACCCAGACTGGAGTGAAGTGGCCGCTCCTGGCCACCACAGCCTCGACCTGCTGGGCTCCGTGATCCTTCTGCCTCAGGCTTCCAAGTAGCTGGAATTACAGGTGTACGCTACCACGCCCAGCTAATTTTTGATTTATTGTAGAGATGAGGTCTTGCCAAGTTGCCCTGGCAGGTCTCAAACCCGCGGGCTCAGGCAATCCACTCACCTCAGCCTCCCAAAGCGCGTGATTACAGGCTGAGCCACCGAACCTGGCTGCGATACATTATTATTAGCTATAGCCATCATGCTCTGTAATAGATCACTAAAACTTATTCTTCCAGTCTAACTGAAACTTTTGTACCCTTTGACCAACATCTCCTCTTTCCCAGTTCACTCCCTACTATCAGCCTCTAGTAACCACCATTCTGCTCTATTTCTGTGAGTTCAATTTTTTAAAACATTCCACATATGAGATTATTGGTTTGTCTTTCTGTCTGGTTTATTTCACTTAACATAAGTTGTTCAGGTTCATACCTGTTGTCACAAATGACTAGACTTCTTCCTTTCTTAAGATGAAATAGTATTTAATGTGTGTACTTAACACAATTTCTCTATCCACTTATCCACTGATATACTCTTAGGTTGATTTTATAACTTGGCTATTGTGAATAGTGTTTTAATGAACGTGATTTCATTCCCTTTGGATATAAACCCAGAAGAAAGATAGCTAGATCATACGCCACCTCTATTTGTACTTTTAAAAGTAATCTCCACACTGTTTTCCATAATGACTGTACTAATTTACATTCACACCAACAGTTTACAAGGGTTCTCTTTTCTTCACATTCTCTTCAATACTTATTATCTTGTATCTTTTGGATCATAGCCATTTTAATAGGTGTGAGGCGATATCTTATTGTAGTTTTGCATTTCCCTGATGATCAGTAATTTGGGACGTTCTATTCATGAACATGTTGGTCATTTGTATATCTCCTTCTGAGAAATGTCTGTTCAGATTTTTTGCTCATTTTTAAATGTGAGGGGTTTTTTTTGTTTGTTGTTTACTATTGAGTTGTTTGACTTCCTTATATATTATGGATGTTAACCCTTCATTAAATATATAATTTGCAAATACTTTTTTCCACTTCACAGGTCGTCTCCTCACTTTGCTGTTTTATTCTTGGCTGTGCAGAAGCTATTTAGACTGATGTTGTTCCATTTGTTTGTTTTTACTTTTGCTGTCTGTGCTTTTGCTGTCTGTGCTTTTGCTGCTAAAAATAAATAAATAAAAATATTGCCCAAACAAATGTCATGCTCAATTCCCCTCATATTTTTTACATACTAGAAGTTTCATACTTTTAAGAATATAACATTTATGTCTTTAACCCATTTTGAGTTTATTTTTTGTATATGATGTGAAATAAGGGTCCAATTTCATTCCTCTGCATGTGGATACCCAGTTGTCTCAATACCCTTTATTGAAGAAATGTTTCTTTCCCCATTGATTTTTCTTTGCTCTTTTGGAAAAAAAAAATTGAATAAAATGGGTTCATTTTTGGGCTCTCTATCCTATTTCACTGGTCAATGTGTTTGTTTTTATGCCAGTACCATGTTGCTTTAATTACTACAAATCTGTAATATATTTTAAAATCATGAAGTGTGATGCTTCCAGCTTTGTTCTTTTTTCTTAAGATTGTTTTGCTTTTCTGCAGTCTTTTATGGTTCCTCACAAACTTTAGGGTTTGTTTTTCTATTGTTGTAAAAAATCTGATTAGAAATTAGATAGATATGCATTGAATCTGTAGATCACTTTGGGTAGTATAGACATCTTAATAATAGTAATTCTTACAATTCAGCAACATTGGATATATTTTTTTGTGTGTGCCTTCTGCAAATTTTTTCATCAATGTTTTACAGTTTTCAGTGTATAGATCTTTCATCTCCTTGGTTAAATTTATTCATAATAATTTTTCTGTATCTATTGTAAGTACGATTGTTTTCTTGATGCATTTTCTATATATTTCATTGTTAGTGTATAGAAACACTAATTTTAGTACCTTGATTTTGTATATTGCAACTTTCTTAAATTTGTTTATTGGTGTTATTTTTGCAAAGAGACTTTGGTATTGTCTATATATAAGACCATGTCATCAGCAAACAAAGAAAATTAAACTTTTTTTTTCCTATTTGGATTTTTTTTCTTTTTCTTGTCTATTTGCTGTGGCTAAGGCTTTCAGCACTATGTTGATTAGAAGTGGTGAGAGTGGGCATCCTTATCTTGTTCCAGATCTTAGAGAAAAAGCTTTCAACTTTTCACCATTGATTTTTTGTTAGCTGTGGTTGTGTCTCCTATAAACTTTATTGAGTTGAAAAAATTTCATCTAAATCTAATTTTTTTGCAAGATTTTTTTCTCATGAAAGTATGCTGAATTTTCACAAGTGCTTTTTCAGCATATTGAGATGATCATTTGTTTTTTGTTCTTCATTCTGTCAATGTGGTATATCACATTTATTCATTTTTGTATGTTGAACCATTCTTGCTCCCCTGGTATAAATCCCATTTAATAATGATAAATGGTCCTTCTACTGTGTTGTTGAATTTAGTTGCGATTTTTACATCTAATTTTATAAGGGACATTGTCCTCTAATTGTCTTATCTTGTAGTGTCTTAGTCTGGCTTTGGTATGAGGGTAATTCTGAGTTTGTAAAAGGAATTTGAAAGTGTTTTCTCTTTGATTTGTTGGAAGAATTTGAGATGGATTGGTATTAGTTCTTTAAATCTTTGATAGAATTCAGCAGTGAAGTCACCCATTTCTGTGCTTTTCTTCGACAGAAAATTTTTTATTATTGATTCAGTATTTTTCCTTTTCTTACTTATTGTTCTATTCAGATTTTTTATTTCTTCATGATTCAGTCTTGGTAGGTTGTAGGTGTCTAGGGATGTTTTCATTTATTCTAGGTTATTCAATTTCTTGGCACCTAATGTTTATCATAGTCTCATGATCTTTGGACTTCTGCACTACCAGTTGTGATGTTTCCTCTTTCATTTCTGAATTTATTTGAAACTTCTATTTTTTCTCAGTGTAGCTAATGATTTGTTAATTTCATTTATCTTTTAAAAATCAACACAGTTTTATTGATCTTTTTTTATTGTTTTTCATGTTCTCATGTCAGTTATTTTTTCTCTAATTTATGTTATTTCCTTTTTTCTGCTAAATTATATTTCGTCTGTTCTTTTTCTGGTTTCTTGAGGCATAACATTAGGTTAGTTGAGAGCGTTCTTCCTTTTTTTTTTTTTTTTGAGTCGGATTCTCACTCTGTTGCCCAGACTGGAGTGCAGTGGCCACTCCCGGCCACTGCAGCCTCGACCTGCTAGGCTCTGGCGATCCTTCCACCTCAACCTTCCAAGTAGCCGGAACTACAGGCGCACGCTACCACACCCGGCTAATGTTTTGATTTATTGTAGAGATGATGTCTCGCCAAGTTGCCCAGGTGGGTCTCGAACCTGCAGGCTCAGGCGATCCACTCACCTCAGTCGCCCTAAGCCTGGGATTACAGGCTGAACCACCGAGCCCGGCTGAGAGCTTTCCTCTTTATGATGTCATTTATTGCTATAAACTTCCCTCTTAACACTGTTTTTGCTGTATCTCATAAGTTTTTGGCATGTTGTATTTTTACTTTTGTTTATCTTGAGATTTTATTTTTATTTCTTCTTTGACTATATAGTTGCTCAGTAGCATATTGTTTAATTTCTCAATATTTGTAAATTTCAAAGACTTTTTATGTTATTGATTTCTACTTTTATACTACGTAGTCACAGAAGAGATACCTCATATGATTTCAATCTAATTAAATCTGTTAAGACTTATTTTGTGGTCTAACACATAATCTATTTTAGAAAATGTTCTGTGTGCACTTGAGAAGAATAGAAATGTGTTGCTGTTGAATGAAATGTTCTTTATATGTTTATTAGGTCCATTTGGTCTAAAGTTTACTTCAAGTCCAATGTTTCCTTACTGACTGTCTGCCTATGCATATCTTGAAATCTATGGATCCTTACTTAAAATATAAAAATCTTTTAAAGTTTTATCTTTTTCTTTCTTGGAAGTAGTGGGATATCTAGAAGACAAAGAATGTCTTGTTAACACAAGTAATTCCTTTATGTAAAGAATGTAATAGAAATACTCTTTTATAAATAATCCATTTTTATAGGTATATCCACATTAGTAAGCCAATATTTTCTTTCTGTTCTTGTAAGGTATTAAGGTAAAGCTAAGAAACATTGAGTCATTGGAAATAAAGAGGATCTTACATAAAATAAGTTCCTTCAGAGAATATAAGGCCTAATTCATGACTTCAGATGTATGGAAAAGTAACGAGATACAAAAGTTGTAGAATTTAGTTGTCACCATGTTTTTCCATGCCTGTGCAACATATATCTGCCTTAAAGCTAAATCTTGAAATGTGGCTCTCATAAGCAGATTAGAAAGAAAATATTTTGGGCTATGGCCTAATCGCTAGATAACAAATGAAGGGTTTCCAGCATCCAAGGAGGCTTGGCAATTATCTTGCTGACCTCCCACAGTATGCTGGACATATGTCTCCACATTATCAGAGAGAGGTGATTAGATAAACTTGAAAAGAAAATATCCTTATGGCCTGGATATATATAAAAGGTATCTAGAATTTCTCCCTTTCTTTGGTTGAAAAGACTATGCATAGTTGTTGAATTAATTGGTAAACTAGTGGAAGACTAGGTTACAATGTCTATTGACTTCCTGATCAAAAGTATGTGGGTAGAAATTGGCTTCAGCAATGAGTCCTAGTAAAATGTCTCCAAAGGTCAGGCGAGACCAGCCACCATCTGATGGAAACCAATCCAGATCAGTCATTCAAATCATAGTCAGCAAGGATTAAAGCAATATAAGCACCCTTTCTCTACCACTTTAAAATTGTGTCCATCTCTTTTCATACTCAGAATCTCTTTCAGGTAGAAATGGGTTGATGGGTTGAGAAGTGGATGGTAAGACATCTGAAAAACAAGCTTTTTCCTCAGAGAAAATGAGTGATCTAAAGATGATCATGTTTAAAGAAAAGAGACTAAGGTATAATTCATTGGTCAATGTAAAGCTGTTTTCATGAATAGTTTACACTTTAAAACATGGAAAATAGATTATATAAGTAACAAAAAGCTACAATTTCTTTATCTATTACACTATTTCAGTAAATTTTTGACTTATCCACATAACAAAGGTCTGATATCAAATGCTTAACATCTCAAAAGGAACTCTGAGGGTATGGGAAATTTATCTCTGCTTTTAAACACAACTGCTGTGTACTCGCATTCTTCAGGGTTAAAGAAATGCCATATCTTTTTCAGCATGAACACTCTATTATAGAAGGAGGCAGAGGGTGGACCAGTTAGATAATTAATTTAGATATAATCTTATACTATTAAGGAAAGTTCTATAATTTTATATGGACATATATTTAGGATCCAATTTGGTCTAGTTATCATTATTTTAAGTTAGCTGTATGCTCAATTGTTCATTCAGCAAAACTATGTGGAGACTCTCCAATGTACATGGAATTATTAAAAAGAATTTATCTCATTCCTTTCCATCAAAAGATGACTGAATCCTTTGGAAAGTTGTAAAAATACTATAGAGCAGGAGCTTTCTTCAACACAAGAAAGCAGAAAGCCAGGATCAAGTTTAGTGATCTTCAGACCAGGAATGGGTACACTGAAATGTCCAATAATCCTAGATATGCTCACTTGTCAGCAGTCAGGTAATTCAGTTTCCCATGTCTTCAGAACATTGTCAAGGCTGAGGCAAAACACTTTTTCCAACTCTCCATTTCCATTATGGAAACTTTATTATTATTATTATTATTATTATTATTATTATTATTATTATAAACAAGGTCTCACTCTGTCCCCCTGGTTGGAGTAAAGAGGTGTGATCATGGCTTATTGCAGCCTCAAACTTCTAGGGAAGAGCAAGTCTCCTACCTCAACCTCCTGAGTAACTAGGATTAGCAGGCACATACTACCACACCCAGCTAGGGACAGGGTCTGACTAGGTTTCTCAGGCTGGTTTTGAACTTCTGGCCTCAAGCAATCCTCTCACCTTGCCCTTCCAAACTACTGGGATTACAGGCATGAGCCGCCACACCTGGACTCCATTGTGGAAACTTCAAAGAAAAACTTCATTTGGGACCTGAGTACTACAAAAACATGTCATTATATTTCCTTTTCAACTTTACATGGAAAGCAGATCATTGTAATAGTTCTGTATAATCCTTTCCAGAAATAAGAAAAATAATATTTAATGGCTGGAAAGCTTTCTGCCAAAGCTTTTTTTTTTCTTTTTAAGAGATCATGCTTTTCTGCTTTTAAGCTTTCTATTAAGAGTCTATTCCTTTGCATCTCAAATAGACTAATAGAAAAGTGTGCTTAGACATGACGTAGTTCACAATGTCTGCTCTAAGGAAGATAATAAAGGTGTCAGACATTACACTCGCTACAAATTCTCATTGCCTTGCCTAATTCCCAGTAGGTCTATAGCAGCAGGAATGAGGGTTGTGGAAAAAAACCCATGTGGATACACTCCCACCCCAACTTTCAACTTATATGCCACATCAGCTCAGGGGCAAAAGGATATATCTCTGAAGAGTTTCTTCTCTAGAATGTAGCATAAAATATTGTGAACAGTGTTACATAGAGAATATTGGTAGAGTAAAATCTAATCATTGACTCTTCACATATTAAAAATTGTACTTATTTACATGTAAAAAACTCAAAGATTATCGTAAAGAGAAAATGCTTTTCTAACTTTGTAAATAGATTTTTATTTATAGTGAAAATGTAAAAAAATACATCTATCAATGATAGAAATATTTGTAATTTTGGGAGACTCTACAAGTCATCAGCTAAGACAAATTAGGTATAAATATACAGTTACTTACACATAGTAGGTACTCAAAAGATGCTATTGAAAGGGTTTAAGGTGAAGTTAAAATAGTTCCATTAGAATAATAGATTTCCTTTAAAAATGTAAACAGGTTGTAATTTGCAAAAAAAATATGTACACAGCTATTCTAAATTATAAGGATGGTTTTAAAGATATTGTGCCATTGCCTTTGAAATATAACTTATGCAACATTTGTCAAATTGTTTTACATTCACCACTGGTGATATGTGAGATGGCTTTAGGTAGTATGCCTATGTTTTTAATTTTAGCAAATTTCTGTTTATGTTTAACAGAATAAGTAGAATTAAACCACAAGCCTTCAGATTTATAATATAATACTGTTTAAGTTAAAGCTATTTTAACTTTACAATAAAATTCAAAAAAGTTATTTAAAATACTTTATTTATATATAATGTAAATGAAAATGTTAGCATACATTATTGCCAAAAACTTCCAAAGAGTTTATATTTGATGCCTAATAAAACAGAATCATAAGGCTTTTTATTTTTTATAACATCAGCTTTTTCTTTCTGCCTTCTTACAAACATGTGAAGAAACATTTTTAGATGTTGAAGGAGTATAAAAGGAATATGGATAAACATTTCAACTTGGCACCTATAGATTTATTTTTTTTTTCAGAATTATAAGACAGAAATAGATATTGGCAATGACTTTTTATGTATCTCCCACATGAAATGATAAACTAAGCCGTTATACCCATAAATTGGTCTAGGAATATGTAATAAAGAATTTGGCTGGCCTTTGTCCCCAATTTCTAGAAGACTCTCGTAAAACCCTTGGAATTTTCCTAATCATAGAAATGTCTGTCATTGATAAAGATTTCCTTGGACCACACCTAATAGTTATGCTAATGAGGTAACTTTTGTTGGGTCCCTGGATAGTCTATGCTAACAAAATGACATGGAATGGAAACTAGTCATACTAGAAAGACCAGCCATGCGATTAGAGAGTTGAAACTTTGATACACTTGATATCAGATAACTTCCATCTTGAACAAGAGGGTTAGAGATTGAGTTCAAACTCATGGCCAATTATTCACTCAATTATATTTATTTAATGTAACCCAATAAACACTCTGGACCTCAACATTCATGTGAGTTCCTAAATGTTCTAAAAATCGACCTTCCATATGACCCTGCAATCCCCCTACAGGGAACACACCTGGAAGAACTCAAATCACTGTATAAAAAAGATACCTGCACACAAATGTTTATCGCATCATTGTCCACAATAACAAGAACATGGAACCAAATGTGCTGCCCATCAAAAGAGGACTGGATTTTAAAAATGTGGTTCGTATACACAATGGAATATTACGCAGCCATAAAGAAGATCAAAATCATGAACTTTGCAGCAACCTGGACGGAATTAGAGTCTATAATACTGAGTGATCTTTCAAAGAAACAAAGATCTGAGTGTCACATGTTCTCACTCATAAGTGGACCTTGAACAACTACCATAATACTATAAGAATAGGATTGACAGCAGGAATCTTTGGGGGGGGCAGGGAGGTGGGATTAACAGTAGTCATCGATACGTGCCTGGAAAGGGGTGGCACACCTCATCAACAAGGGTACTTGCACAATAAATATTTGTATACCCAACCCTGAATTGTACCTCGCAATTTTAAAAGAAAAAGAAAAAAATACATTTTGAATATTGTCACACTTCAGTGCTGGGAGACTAATGCATCTTCAAGGATGACACAGCTTTGCATTCAGTGGCAAACATTTCATTTAGTGTGAAAAGAACCTAAATGTATATTTTACACATAATCTGTTTGCAATGTGCTGAGCTTTTATCCCCTAATGTAAACTTAGTGTATATTTTGTCACTGATTATAAATACTTAACAATGACTGCTTTGCCAGTATGATTAACTAAATAAACATATCTTGTCAAAAAGATATAAAAAATGTTTTGCTAGTAGGAAAAAAAGGACTACTATAAAAAAAATCAGAGATCACCAAGAGTCATGCACAGCATATTTGACAGAAGGTGATCTGAAAAAATAGGATACAAGTCACTTAAATAACTTAAATTCAGGAATATTTAAAAAATCCATAAGCTGGTATTTGAGTTCATTACATTGCAAGATTATATACATTTGCCCAAAGTTGGAGATTAGTGTAATCTGGCACATTTTGAGATATAGATATTGGTGGTTTTCACTGTGCAGAATTATACACAATCCATAATTAGAACTTAATATAGAACTTTGTTTGAGTGTCCACTTATACATCTTTCATAGTTTAACCTGTAACCTTTGTCTTAGCTGACAGAGTTTATAGTTTTCAGCAACTGTCAACTGATATACAAAGATCTTCTTGGCAAGAAATGCTCACATCTCTTTATACGTTTGGGATAGCACTTGAAGTATCTATTTATAGCATTGCTAACAAAAAATGCTGACAGTGTTAATGTTTTTAGACTGATTTACAATTTCCCCCCAAAATAACAGAAAAATAAAATTTTAAGAAGCATTTTCTGCTTCCAAGTGGTATACTAGCACTTTTCAATTCTACATTTTTATTTAATTTCAGGAAGGAAAAAGCATAATCATCCTCCCTTCAAAAGGTTTTACCTTTTCTTCTCTACAACACTTAAATACACAGTCTTCTGTACATTATTACACATTTTTAAAAATTGCCTATATTATCCTAAATACATTTTTCTGCTACCCTTGCCCTTTGAAAAAAGTTATTGTAAAATTGAAGGGCCAGAGTCAACCTCTGAAGTGACAGAATAAGGAACTTGATGAACTACTCTCTAACAAAAATAACAATGTCACTGGCCAGCTAAAATTTAAAGGGTGATGAAATGAATTATCCATTTGAAGTGAGGAGTTTCAAAGGTACATTCCAAGAAAAACTAAATCTTTTCAACAAATGATGCTGGGAAACTAGACATCCACATTCAAAATATTAAACTTGTATTTCTTTCTAACAAAATATACAAAAATTAACTCAAAGTGGATCACAGGTTTACATGTAAGAACAAAAACTACAAAACTCTTAGGAGAAAAAATAGAGATAAATATTCATGAAGTTGGGTGAAGCAACAGTTTCTTAGCTACAACACAGAAAGTACAACATTGAAAGAAAAAATATATAAATAAATAGAACTTCATCAAATTAAAACCTTTTGTGTGTCAAAGAACACCATCAAGAAAATAAAAAAGTCTAATGTGATGATTAGTGAGGCAGATCATTTTTTCATGTATCTGTTGGCTGATTGTATGTCTTCTTTTGAGAAGTGTCTGTTCATATCTTTTGCCCACTTTTTAATAGGGTTGTAATTTTTCCTTTTGGCACATTTGAGTTTCTTGTAGTTTCTAGAAGTTAGGCCTTTGTCAGATAAACAGTTGGCAAATATTTTTTCCCATTCTGTGGGCTCTCTCCCCACTCTCTTGATGGTTTCTTTTGTTTGCAGAAGCTTTTCAATTTGATGAGGTCCCACTTGTCTATCTTATCTCTTATGGCGCAGGGATTTGTGATTTTGATCAGGAATTGGTTATCTATTCCAATTTCCATAAGGCAGTCTCTTACATTTTCTAGGATTCTTATAGTTTGAGGTTTTACATTTAGCACTTTGATCCATTGAGAGTTGATTGTGTGTGGCGATAGATAAGGATCCTGTTTCGATCTTCTGCATATGGTCAGTCACTTTTCCCAGCACCATTTACTGAATAGGTTCTCCTCTCCCCAGTGGTTGTTGGTGGAGGCTCTGCTGAAGATGAGTTAATTGAGAAATTGAGATTTTGTTACCAGAATCTCTATCCTGTTCCATTGGTCTATATGCCTGTTCTTCTACCGATACCAGACTGTTTTGATTATTGTAGCCTTATAGTAGAGTTTAAAGTCTGCAAGTGTGATACCTCCTGCTTTGTTTCATTTGCTAAGGATTGTTTTGGCTATTTGTGGTCTTTTATGTTTCCACATGAATTTCTATATTGTCATTTCCAGTTTTGAGAAGAATGATATTGGTAATTTAATGGATATTGTGTTAAATCTTTAGATTGCTTTTGGTAAGATGGATATCTTAACAATGTTAATTCTTCCAATCCATGAGCATGGGATTTTTTCCATTTGTTTGTGTCTTCTTTGATTTGTTTGAGCAGTGTTTTGTAGTTTTCAATCTATAGGTCTTTCACTTCTCTGTTTAGGAAGATGTCAAGGTATTTACTTTTCCCTCGGTGGCTACTGTGAATGGAATTGTGCTTTTTATTTTGTTCTCTGTTTGTTGTTGGTGTATGAGACTGTGACTATCTTTCACACTTTTATTTCATACCCTGAGACTTTGCCAAAGCCCTTTATCAGTGCAAGGAGGTTTTTGACAGAATCTCTTGGATTTTCAAGGTGTAGAATCATACCATCTGAAAAGAGGGATAACTTCCTCTTTTCCCATTTGGAGGCCCCTGATTTCCTTCTCGTCTCTGATTACTCTAGCTAGAACTTCTGACACTATGTTGAACAGGAGGGGTGAGAGTGGTCAGCCTTGAGATACCACCTAACTCTAGTCAGGAGGGTCATCAACAATAACTCAAAAAACAACAGATGCTGGAGAGGATGTGGGGAAAAGGGAATGCTTCTACATTGTTAATGGGACTGTAAGACTTTTGTGGGAAACAGTGTGGTGCTTCCTAAAAGACCTAAAAGTCAACCTTCCATATGACCCAGCAATTCCCCTTCTGGGAATACATCTGGAGTAACTCAAATCACTCCATAAAAAGATACCTGCAAGCCGGGCTCGGTGGCTCAGCCTGTAATCCCGCGCCTTTGGGAGGCTGAGGTGAGTGGATTGCCTGAGCCCACGGGTTCAAGACCCGCCTGGGCAGGCGAGACCTCATCTCTACAATAAATCAAAAAATCAGCCGGGTGTGGTAGCGCATGCCTGTAATTCCGGCTACTCGGAAGGCTGAGGCAGAAGGATCACCGGAGCCCAGTCTGGGCGACAGAGTGAGACTCCAACTCAAAAAAAAAAAAAAAAGATACCTGCACACACATGTTTATTGCAGCATTATTCACAATGGCAAAAACATGGAACTAACTGAGCTGCCCATCAAAAGTGAACTGGATAGAAAATGTGGTACATGTACCCAATAGAATATTATGCAGTCATAAAGAAGGACCTTGCAGCAACTTGGATAGATTTAGAGTTTATAACACTCAGTGATCTATTACAGAAAAAAAGATCTGAGTACCACCTGTACTCATTCATAAGCGGACCCTGCCATTTATCATAATATTATAAGAAAGGGATTGGCAGTAGTACAACATTGCCTGGAGGGTGGCACACAACAAGAAGGAGAAATGGGGACCAAAGGAAAGTTCAATCTTTGCCTGTATGATGACCACTTATGTATCTACCCTTGAATTGTACCCCATGCCTTTAAAATAAAAAATAAATAAAATCTACTTGTGTAATTAAAAAAAGACTATGAAAAAGCCCACAGACAACACCCCCAAATTAAAAATGAGTAAAGAATTTGAATAGACATTTCTACAAAGATAACACTCAAATGGACTATGAGAAGAAGAAAACATGTTAAACACACGTGAAAAGATATAGTTTCACACTCACTAGGATGTCTAAAATTTAAATGACAATAATAAATGTTCATGAAGATATGGAGAAATTGTATCCCTTCATCCATTGCTAGTAAACATGCAAAATGCTGCAATTACTTTAGAAAATGATTTGGCAGTTCTTTAAGTCTTAATCATAAAGTCAACATATGACTTAGGAATTCCACTCCTGGGTATATACCTAAGATAAATGAAAACATCCAAAAAAATCTTGTACATGTATTTTCACATTCATAGCAGCATTATTCATATAGCCAAATGATTAAGACTAAGTTTCCATCAATTGGCAAATAAATAAACAAAATGTAGCATATTAATATAATGGAATATTCAGAAATATTTTTCATTCAGAAATTAAGAGAATGAAGTATCAATATATGTTACAATATAGGTGAACCTTGAATACATTTATGCTTATTGAAAGAAATCAGTCACAAAAAATGATATACTGTGATTCCATTCATGAAAAATGTTTAGAATAGACAAATCTACAGAAAGAACATAGATCAGAAGTTGCCAAGGACTGAAGTGGAAAGGTGAGTAGCAGAGGAGAAGGAATGGGGAATAATAGTTATTGGGTTTGGAATTTCTGGAGAAAAAGGATAATGAAAATGTTCTAAAATTAAATTGTGGTAATGATTGCATATCCTGCAAATATATTCAACAAAACTGAACCATCCACTTTAAATAAGGGAATTATATTGTGTGTGAAGTCTACCAATTTAAAAAAAATGACCAGACAATATTTCCATATGAATTTCTTTATTGTTATTTCCTAGTCTGAGAAGAATGATACAGGTAATTTAATGGGTATTACGTTAAATCTGCAGATTGTCTTGGGTAGAAAGAACAATTTAGCAATGTTGAGTCTTCCAATCCACGAGCAAGAATATTTTTCCAATTGTTTGTGCCATCTTTGATTTCTTTGAACAGTGTTTTGTAGTTTTCATTATAAAGGTCTTTCATTTCTCTGGTTAGGAAGATACCAAGGTATTTCTTTTTTTTTATGGCTATTGTAAATGGAACTGTGCATTTTATTGGAGTTTCTCTTTGTTTATTGTTGGTATATAGAAATGTGACTGTCGAGGAGTTCAGGTAAGATGGCGATGGCATAGGTAGACTTGTGAGATTCTCCGAATGTGAATTCCCAAAAAGACTCTTACTTTTCTTCCCCTATCACCCTGCCCACCACCAGTCACACTGGTCCAAGGCCCGGGGAACTTCGGTCCCATGCAGGGCCAGATATTGCAGCCCCTGGCTGCTGCTGCTCCACCATACATGGCTCCCACCTGAGCAGGAGTCTCAGGTCTCAGCTCCCTCCCTGGCTACATTATCTCTCACCCAGCACCCAGCACCAAGCCGCTGGTCACTCAGGGAGGTTCTGGGTGCCCACCACTCACAGACACCAGTCCCATTTCTGGCTGAAGTACCCTGTAGGGGGCCCAGGGCCACTCGTGCCACTCACCACCTGCCCTTTGGAGCTTTGGAGCTCTGGAACTCTGTGCCCACCCTGGCTGAGGCACTCAGCATGCAACCCCATGCTTGGGGACCCAGACAAGCAGAGAGAAAAGATCTGGGAAAGGGAAACTGCCACCTTGGCCATTCTCCAGGCACAGATTTGTATTGCCCAGCCCACCTATCAGCAGCCCCCACTTTGGTTCCTAAGGTAATGTCACTAAACAGGAGACAAAGAGATGAGCGATTACTTCAAGATACCGAACCTAAGAAAAATTGGCCTTCCTGAGGCAGAAAGAGAGACAGAGACCACACTAGAACAAACTTTCCATGAGATCATTCAAGAAAACTTCACGCTGGGCTCGGTGGCTCAGCCTGTAATCCCACTCCTTTGGGAGGCTGAGGTGAGTGGATTGCCTGAGCCCACGGGTTCGAGACCCGCCCGGACAGGCGAGACCTCATCTCTACAATAAATCAAAAAATCAGCTGGGCATGGTAGTGTGCGCCTGTAATTCCGGCTACTCGGAAGGCTGAGGCGGAAGGATAGCCGGAGCCCAGCAGGTCGAGGCTGCGGTGGCCGGGAGCGGCCACTGCACTCCAGTTTGGGCGACAGAGTGAGACTCCAACTCAAAAAAAAAAAAAAAGAAAAGAAAACTTCCCTTATCTAATCAGTTATGCAAAAACTGAAACATAAGAGATTCAGAGAACCCCTGCAAGGCAACAAATGAGAAGACCAACTCAGAGACACATAATAATTCACCTAAACAAAGTAGGCATAAAAGAAAAAATCCTAAAGGCAGCAAGAGAAAAAGACCAGATCACCTACCATGGAAGACCAATTAGAATATCAGCAGATGTATCTACAGAAACAATGCAGGCTAGGAGAGCTTGGAGCTCTATCTTCTAAGTCCTAAAAGATAAACAATTTCAACCAAGAATAACCTATCTGGCCAAATTCAGCTTCATCAGCAAGGGATAATTAAAATCTTTCCCAGATATCCAATCCCTAAGAACTTACTCTGCCACCAAACCACCTCTACATGAAACACTAAAGAAAGTACTGAACACAGAAGAAAAGGAAAAAAAGAACGTTCTTCACAAGAGTACAGGAAAAAGAATAAATTACACAAGAACCAACCCCAAAACCAAAAGAAAGACAAAAACAAAACCAAGTGGAAGAACAACAACTCTATAAGAACTCTATGATAGGGATGAACTCTACATTTCAATAATTAGCCTGAATGTGAATGGACAAAATGCACCACTGAAAAGATATAGAATGGCAAAATGGATAAAATATAACCAGGCAACAATATACTGCCTTCAAGAGACCCATCTCACTAGAAAGGACATACACAGACTCAAAGTAAGAGGATGAGAAACAAATTTTCAGGCGAATGGAACACAAAAGAAAGGAGGAGTCGTGATCCTAATTTCAGACAAAATACCATTCAAGCTATCAAAAATTAAAAAAGATACAGAGGGCCACTACATAATGATAAGAGGTTTCCTCCACCAACAAGAAATATCTATCTTAAATATATATGCGCCCAACATAGGTATTCCAACTTTCATAAAACAACTTCTAGGAAAACTAAAGAAATATATTGACTCTAACACCATCAATAGTGGGGACTTTAATACCCCACTCACAACCCTAGACAAATCATCAGGACAAAAAAACAGCAATGAGATCTGGAACCTCAATGTGACTCTTGACCAAAGGGATTTAATTGATACCTACAAAACCCTCCATCCAAAGACACCAGAATATACATTTTCCTCATCACAGCATGGAACATGTTCTAAGATTGACCACATACTTGTCTATAAATCAAGCATAAGCAAATTTAAAAGGACCAAAATTGTACCATGCACCTTCTAGGACCAGAGTGGAATAAAAAGAAACATTAGCACCAACAAGTTCCCCCCCCAAACCCACAAAGATATGGACACTAAACAGCATGATGCTAAACAACTCCTGGGTCAATGATGGAATCAAAACAGAGATCAAAAGATACCTGGAAACAAATGAAAATGAAGAAACATCTTACCAAAATCTCTGGGATGCCATGAAAGTTGTAGTAAGAGGGGAATTTATATCCCTTCAAATGCACATGAAAATAATGGAAGGATCACAAATTAACAGCCTAACAAGCCACCTAAGGAAGCTGGAAAAGCAAGACAACAAAAACCCTAATTTCAGCAGAAGGATCCAGATCACCAAAATAAAAGCCCAAATCTAGGACATAGAAGACAAAAAGATAATACAAAAAAATCAATGAAACGAAAAGCTGGTTCTTTGAAAGGATAAACAAGATCGATAGTCCCCTAGCTAGACTGACCAAGAAAAAGAGAGGAAAAAACCTAAATAAGCACAATCAGAAACACAAAAGAAGAAGTCACATCTGACCCTGAAGAAATACAAAAGATCATTAGAGACTACTACATACACTTGTATGGAAACAAACTTGAAAACCTTAAGGAAATGGAGGACTTTCTGACATCACACAACCTGCCCAAGTTGAAACAAGAAGAAATTGAGACCCTAAATAGACCAATAACAATCAAGGAAATCGACTATGTAATAAGAAAACTACCTACAAAAAAAAGTCCTGGTCCAGATGGCTTTCCAGTAGAATTCTACAAGACATTTAAAGAGGAGTTGATACCAGTCCTACGAAGGTATTCCAGGTGATTGAAAAAGATGGAACTCTCCCCAAATCATTTTTTGAAGCCAACATCACATTGATACCCAAGCCAGGTAAAGATCCAACAAAGAAAGAGAACTACAGGCCAGTATCTTTGATGAACATAGATGCTAAAATTCTCAACAAGATCCTAGCAAACCGGATTCAACAATACATCTCAAAAATCATCCATCATGACCAAGTAGGCTTCATCCCTGGGATACAAGGCTGGTTCAACATTCGTAAAACCATGAATGTAATTAAATACATCAACAGATGTCAATACAAAAACCTCATGATTATATCATTACATGCAGAAAAAGCTTTTGATAAAATCCAGCACCCCTTCTTGATAAAAATCTTCGAACATCTAGGCATATGGGGAATATACCTCAAAATAGTAAAAGCCATCTATGAGAAACCCACAGCCAGCATACTCCTAAACAGACAAAAATTGGAACCATTTCCCCTGAAAACTGGAACAAGACAAGGATGCCCACTCTCACCCCTTCTGTTCAACATAGTATTGGAAGTCTTGGCTAGAGCAATCAGAGAAGAGGAGGCAATCAGGCAATGCAAACAGGAAAAGAGGAAGTCAAGTTATCTCTCTTTGCAGATGATATGATTGTATACCTTGAAAACCCAAGAGAATCTGTCAAAAACCTCTTTAAACTGATAAGGGCCTTTGGCAAAGTCTCAGGATATAAAATAAATGTGCAAAAGACAATCACATTTCTTTATACCAATAATAAACAAACAGAAACCCAAATAAAAACCACAATTCCATCACAGTAGCCACAAAAAAAATGAAATACCTTGGCATCTTCATAACCAGAGATGTGAAAGATTTTTACAATGAAAACTACAAAACACTGCTCAAAGAAATCAGAGATGACACAAACAAGTGGAAGAATATCCCATGCTCATGGAGTGGAAGAATCAACATTGTGAAGATGTCCATCTTACCTAAGGCAATCTACAAATTCAATGCAATACCCATCAAATTACCAAGAACATTCTTCTCAGACCTAGAAAAAAACAACACAGGAATTCATATGGAAACACAAACAACCAAGAATAGCCAGAACAATCCTCAGCAAAAAAAAAAAAAAAAAAAAAGCAGGCAGTATCACATTACCAGACTTCAAACTTTACTATAAAGTTACAATCATCAAAACAGCTTGGTATTGGTATAGGAACAGGCATATAGATCAATGGAATAGAATTGAGATTCCAGAAGCAAAATCTCAATTTCTCAACCAACTCATCTTCGACAAGGCCTCCACCACCTACCACTGGGGAGAGGAGAACCTATTCAGTAAATGGTGCTGGGAAAACTGGCTGACCACATGTAGAAGATTGAAACAGGACCCCTATTTATCCCCATACACAAAAATTAACTCCAAATGGTTCAGAGACCTAAATGTAAAACCTCAAACCATAAGAACCTTAGAAAATGAAGGACATACCCTCATGGAAATTGGAACTGGCATCCATTTCCTGAATAAAATCCAAAACCCACAGATCATAAGAGATAAGATATATAAGTGGGACCTTATTAAACTAAGAAGCTTCTGTAAAGCCAAAGAAACCATCAAGAGAGCAGGGAGACAGCCTACAGACTGGGAAAAAGCATTTGCTAACTCCTGTTCTGACAAAGGCTTAACATCTTGGATCTATAAGGAACTCAAACGTGCTGAAAAGAAAAAAAACAAACAACTCCATTATAAAATGGGCAAAAGATATGAACAGACACTTCACAAAGGAAGACATCCGAGCAGCCAACAGACACATGAAGAAATGTTCAACCTCACTAATCATCAGGGAGATGAAAATCAAAACCACACTGAGATACCACCTAACTCCAGTCAGAATGGCAGTTATCAATAACCAAAACCAACAGTTGCTGGAGAGGGTGTGGTGAAAAGGGAACACTTCTACACTGTTAGTGGGAGTGTAAACTAGTGCAACCTCTGTGGAAAGCAGTATGGCGATTCCTAAAAGCTCTAAATATCAACCTCCCATATGACCTTGCAATCCCCCTACTGGGAATATACCCTGAACAACTCAAATCACTCTATCAAAAAGATACCTGCACACAAATGTTTATCGCAGCACTGTTCACAATAGCAAGAACCTGGAACCAACCATGCTGTCCAACAAAAGAGGACTGGATTTTTAAAATGTGGTACATATACACGATGGAATACTATTCAGCCATAAAAAAAAAAAATCATGAATTTTGCAGCAACCTTGATGGAACTAGAGTCTATAATACTGAGTGACCTCTCACAGAAAGAAAGATCTGAGTATCACATGTTCTCACTCATATAGTGGACCTTGAACATCCAATGTAATACTATAAGAAAATGACTGACAGTGGTGGGAAACTATGGGGTGGGGAGGGAGATGGGATTAATGATAGTAAATATCTATCTGGGGATGGGTAGACACCTCTCATCAACAAGGATGCCTGAACGAAGCATATCTGTATAGCTAACCCTCAACTGTACCCCAAAATATCGTAATAAAAAATACTGATTATTTAAAAAAAACAGAAATGTGACTGTCTTTTATACATTTATTTTATACCTGGAGACTTTGCCAAAGTCCTTTATCAGTGCAAGTGTCAGGAGATGCAATCACTAGTAAAAGTAAGGTAAAAGGGACCTGAAAGCAGGAAAAACGCTGGCTGGGAGCAAGGCCCCAGTAAATGCGGCCATGATGGAGTCAAAGCCCCATGGATCCTGTTGACGGACCTTCCCTACCTTTGAAGGATTGTGTGCATAGGCTTGAGAATGTTCCCTTTTTAATTGAGATAATAGATGTGCAAATGGATGACGGCATTTTGACGGCAAAAATTATACATAGGCATAATGGAAGTAAGATTGCAGCAAAAAGGGTGTCCCTTAGGGTGTATAAGGATGTTTTTCAGTAACAGCAGGAGGCCAAGAAGAATGAGTCGGCCACTTCCTCATAAACAACAGACCCCAGCTGAGAGCTGGTGGAAAACAACCATTTGAGATAAAAAAAAATAGGTTAAGATAGTTTAGGATTAAATAAGTAGTTTAATGAAGATAGAATTTAGAATATTAATAATAAGATAGTAAGATAAGATAAACTAGTAAGATAAGAGATATATAATAGTATAAGTGATAGTTAAGAAAATATAAAGACATAAGAATAGAAATAAGATTAATAGAAATAAATATATAGTAGTAAGTAAGTTAAATAAGACTTAGGGTTAAGGGTTAGCTTTATAGGGTAAGGATATTATAAGCCTACAATAGTAAACAGTTATGAGAAAGTTAGGGAGAAAACCAGGACATTCATAAATGTTTGACTTAAGAAAAACACCATCTGTGGTTGAAATTGTTAAAGGTCAACCTTATTGTGAGTGCAAAAAGGATGTACGTGGGCATTTGGTCAGCAATATAAGATACATTTGTGGGTGCAGGGCTGAGTGGAAGACCTGTATAAGCTTGTGAAAAATAAATAAAAATTGGCAGAGTCTTGAGCTCTCCCCAGGAAGAAGATTCCTGTCGTTTTCGTCTTTTCTTTTTCGCCGCTTCCTCCATCTCAAGCCTTGACTCTCTCCTGGAGCTGGACTCTAGCATGCAAGGAAGCTTTGACAGAATCTCTTGGGTTTTCAAGGTATATGATCATGTTGTTTGCAAAGAGTCAACTTCCTTTTTTCCTATTTGGATACCCCTGATTTCCTCTCTTATCTGATTGCTCTAGCTAGGACTTCTAACATTATGTTGAATAGGAGGGATGGGAATAGGCAGCCTTGTCTTGTCCTGGTTTTCAAGGAAGATGGTTCCAATTTCTGTCTGTTTAGCAGTATGTTGGCTATAGGTTTACCATAGATAGATCTTTCTATTTTGAGGTATGTTCCACCTATGCCTAGGTGTTCAAGATTTTTTTTCTAGAAGGGATGCTGGATTTTATCGAAAGCTTTTTCTGTGTCTAATGATATAATTATGTGGTTCTTGTGTTTAGACCTGTTGATGTATTTAATTATGTTTATGATTTTGCAGATGTTGAACTAGTGCTGCTCCCCTGGAATGAAGCCTACTTGGTCATGGTAGATGATTTTTATTTATTTATTTATTTATTTTTGAGTTAGAGTCTCACTTGGTTGCCCAGACTGGAGTGTGGTGGCCTCGACCTCCTGGGCTCTGGCGATCCTTCTGCCTCAGCCTTCCAAGTAGCTGGAATTACAGGCATGCGCTACCACGCCCAGCTAATTTTTTTTTTATTTATTGTAGAGATGAGGTCTCGCTGCCCAGGCGGGTCTCGAACCCGTGGGCTCCGGCAATCCACTCACCTCAGCCTCCCAAAGGCGCGGGATTACAGGCTGAGCCACCGAGCCCTGCTGGTAGATGATTTTTGAGATATGTTGTTGAATCTGGTTTGCTAGAATCTTGTTGAGAATTTTTGCATCTATGTACATCAAGGATATTGACCTGTAGTTATCTTTCTTTGTTGGATCTTTACCCAGTTTGGGTATCAATGTGATAATAGATCATAAAGTGATTTGGGAAGAGTTATGTCTTGCTTGATTGCCTGGAATACTTTCAGTAGGATTGGTATCAGCTCCTTCTTGTATGTTCTGTGGAATTCTGCTGGAAAGCCATCTGATCCAGGGCTTTTTGTTATGGGTCTATTTAGGGTTCTAATTTCTTGTTGTTTCATCCTTGGAAGGTAGTATGATATCATAAAATCCTCCCTTTCGTTAAGGATTTCAGGTTTATTTCATGCTTTGTTCCTTTGTTGGTGGTATTTACAAGTGTACATAATAATCTCTGAAAATCTTTTGTATATCTTTGGGGTCAGTTGTGACTTGATCTTTTGCATTTCTGATTGTGTTTATTTAGGCTTTTTCTCTCTTTTTCTTGGTCAATCTGAGTAGGGGTCATCAATCTTGTTTATACTTTCAAAGGGCCAACTTTTTCTTGTTGATTTTTTTCTATTATATTTTTGTCTTTTATGTCTCATATTTGGGCTTTTATTTTGGTGATCT
This sequence comes from Cephalopachus bancanus, assembly GCA_027257055.1. Taxonomy (NCBI): domain Eukaryota; kingdom Metazoa; phylum Chordata; class Mammalia; order Primates; family Tarsiidae; genus Cephalopachus; species Cephalopachus bancanus. The sequence continues at coordinate 33,885 of JAPVLO010001286.1, read as the reverse complement.
GGAGTCCTCTGCTGAAGTTAGGGTTTTGGTGGTCTTTTTAAAAATCTCTTTTTATCTGAACCAGTACCTTAGTTTTTCTTACTTCTCATGACATTGATATTTTTAAAAAGTGTTGGCTATTTGTTTTATTTGCTGTTCCTTAGATTGAGTTTGCTTGATGTTTCCTCTTAAACAGATTCATGCTCTAAGATTTTATAAAAGATACTACAGAAAGGATGTGCGCTTTATGGACATCATATTAGTAGGCAAACAATTTCTGCTTTGTTCATTTGTTGGGGTATTTACTATGCATTTAGTTTGGATAGCGTTTGCCAGATAGTTTTTTCATGGTCAAGTTAATCCTTTTTCTTTTGTATTTAGTAAATCTCTTATGAGGAAATACTTTGAGATCATGTAAATATTCTGATTTTAATTAAAATTAAACTTTCATCTACCACTTTTAACATCCTTTGGCAATTATTACCTGAAACTACATGAGGGGGAACAAAAAAAAAAAAAACAGAATTTGTTTTTGGAGGACAGGACCCTTGTAGTACAGGCTCCCCCCAGGTAAGTGTTCTAGGAATCCATCAGCATCAATGTATCAGCTAGTGTTGTGAGGCTGTGTTCTGCTTCAGTGAGTTGTTTTTTTTTGTTTTTTGTTTTTTTTAGATACTTTCAACACCTTTGCACATTTCATAATGGGTGATTTATGAGCACACCTGTCCACATTGTGTCAAGTGTTCAGTAGCTTTTGACCAAAAATGGGATGACTTCTGTGCCCTACCTCCTTATTTAACTGATCTCACCTGGAGTGACTTTTTTCTTGTTTCCCCACATGAAAAATGTCCTTAAAGGGAAATGTTTTGCCCTACCTCCCTATTTAACTGATTTCGCCTGGAGTGACTTTTTTCTTGTTTCTCCACATGAAAAATGTCCTTAAAAGGGAAACATTTTGTCAATATGGAAGAGGTAAAACAAAAAAAAAAGACAGAAGTACTAAAAGACATCAAAATTGATGAGTCAAAAAACTGTTCTGAGCAGTGGAAAAATGGTCTTGATAAGTATATTACATCAAATGAAGAGTACTTTAAAGGTGACTGAAGTTCAAACATTGTAAGAATATATAATGTTTTATAAATAATCTCTAAGTTTTTGGGATTTCTCTCTCATATTAATGTATCAAATAGTGATTTAACTTTTTTTATCATTCTATAGCTTTTAATCTGCAATCTATGTAACCTGGTTGATTGATCTTAAGAAAGTAAAAACATTGGAATAGTTGGTATAAATAAATAATTCATTTTTCTGAGATTTAATAATATATTTTAAGATAGAACAGACTATTTACGTAAAAATTAGACTCTGTATCTAGCAATATACAAAGAATCCTTTCCATACAATCATTTAAACATTTCTATCTTAAGATTCTTATTTTATTTATTTATTTAGTTATTTATTTACTTAGAATCAGAGTCTCACTCTGTCACCCATGCTAGAGTGTAGTGGCATGATCATGGCTACTGCAGCCTCGGTCAATTAGGCTCAGGCAATCCTTCTGCCTCAGCCTTACAAATAGCTAGGACTAGAGGAGGACACCACCTTGCTTGACTGATATTTTAATTTTCCGTAGAGATGAGGTCTGGCTGTGTTGCTCAGTCTGGTCTGAATCACTGGGCTCAGGAAATCCTTTTGTCTTGGTGTACTGAAGTGCTGGAATTACAGGCGTGAGCCACTGTGCCTGATCTACACTAGAAGCTTAGCTTATCTTTTGATGCTGATTTAATGATATTTTAAGCCACTTTTATCTCATCAAATTCACAGTTCTGTCAAAAAATAAAATTATAGTGTGAGTAGAACTCAATTTGTAATATAGCTCAAAGCAAATTATGAGTCTGTCTGTGTTCAGTGGAATGGAACAAGTTGAAAAGTAAATCAATATACTCAAATTTACTTCAGTAGTATCCTACAGCATTTACTAGACAGAGTGTCATAGAATAGTTAAATTTCTATACAACCACATAGAATGAACAGCCAGATAGAATGAACATTTCTATGCAAACACCCAAGGGATAGGAAAAAGAAGAATCTATAAAGGTTAGAGAAGAAAATTCATAGGCATAGAAGGATGATTGAGACTGAGAAGTACTATGGGAAAGAAGAGAAGATAAAAGACAATGTTATTATCATTTTTTGTGTTAAATGCAAGTACTTATCTGATATTGTTCATATAATGTTATGGGTTTATTCTATTTAATATATGAAGCTTTTAAATAACAGCTAATTGTTAAAATAATATAATTTTTAAAAAAAGAAATAATAAGAACAGATACATTTAAAGGGTGAAAATATGGCTAAATTATAAGCAAAAAAGGGGATAGCCTTAAAGAAACTGCATTAAAGTAATACCTGAAAAGAGAAATATGACAGAATATACCAATTTCTCAAAGAATACCTTTCTATAATGTTGATATCAACTAAAGACAAGTAGAGTCCAGTGACCTTTTGTTTTATTCAAATATTGAGTTGATGAAAATGGGAGAAGGCTATTGGACTAATTTCTGAAACAAGGAGACTTTGAATGATACCACTGTATACTTCATTCAGAATGACACCATTTAATGACCCTCTGCCAAATGTTCTCAGGAAATGTTGGTGCTTTCTAACACTTCTTTGCCTGGACAAATGTCTTCTCAATACCTGGACATTTATTAAGGTAACAATCGTTCCCTGGTTTTCTGAAGGTCTTACATGAAGGGAAGAAGCAGGTGGAGCAACAGATTTTCAGTCACAAATTGTCTCTCTCCAGAAACTTTTGAGCCTACTGGCAGTGGAAACCACCTTCTTTGCACTTGGAATAGTTTTTGTGATTTTCCCCCCTCCGCTCTTATCTATTTTAATCCAACTTTCTTTCACACTACTGACAAAGAGATCTTTCCAGAATTAAAAAAATCTAAGAATAAGGCTTCAATACTTTCCTACAACTTTGAGTGAAATTTTAGATTCCTTATCATAAATCTCAGATCTTAATTAGCTGATGGAGTTTGAAATGAGTCTATAAACATTCTCTACCTGTTATATTCAGTTTCTACTATCTCATTATTCTCCCAATCTTTAAATCTACCTACTAAATACAGAGTAATTAATAATTAAAGAATACAAATTTATTTTAAACAATATCATAAGTGAGTAGGAGAAGGTACTATAACTTTTGTGACTATAACATTATATTTACTTGAATCTTCCACCAAATACATTAAATTCGTCATGGTTTTATTCTTTCTATGCTACCCCTTAAAAATCTCCAAAGTATTTATATTCTGCATTCCAATATTTGACTACTACACATATAATTTCTGTAATATTAGTACATATTCTGTAATGTTACTACATATTACATAGTTACATTATGAGTATTGCTGCTAAGTAAATTATTAGCTAGAAAAAAGACTAATTTATACTGCATATGCCACAGAACCTAGAATTCTGCTGAACAAACTGGAACAGAGAAAGGGTATAGGAAATAACAGCTGTTATTACAAAAGTTCTTATTAATACATATTTTTATAATTAGTTTTCATGTCAATTCTATAAAGTAGGTATTATTTGTCCCAATTTACAGATGTGGAATCTGAGGCTTGAAGTAGCCACATAACTTTACAGAGACAATTCAGCCAGTCAGTGGGAGAAATGGAAATCAAATGCACTTTTCTTTAACCACAGACTATAACACATCTACCACATGATACTGTATCTAGACCTTAATTAAATAAATACTTGTTTCTATATGTTACTTTTAATTTTTCCATGTGTATATTTTTATAACTTTCCCTTGGTTTTTATCCTCGTTAAATATAATATATCATATTACTTTTATATTCTGATATTTATGGAGAATCAGTATGGTTTCTGGTCACAGCAAATGGAAGAAGAGCCTCAGATTAAGATATAATATCAAAATTTCAAAATGAAGTTTGCATATCAAAATGCATATGCCCAAAATAAAAATGCTAACAACTCTATTCATAGTGGGGAATCAGACATGGTAGAAGATGTCACAAGTCATGTAACTGGCAATCATACAGGAATTGCATTAGTGTTGTCAATGTAAATGTATACATTTATCATCAAGACAGAAACTAAACATTAAAATTGATTTGCTTTGTGAGACATATTTGCCAGGAATCTTCATGGCAAGATATGTTTTTTTGCCCAGCCCCAATTTTTTTTAAGGGAGAAATCACTTTAGAAATGTATTTTAAATCTGAGTTCTATTTAAATCGATTGTGTAAAGTTAAATTATATGAAGTAACTTAATTTCCATTAAAATATGAAAGTCTCTTTCAAAGCATAGACAGTAAACTATTTTAAAGAAGATACTGTGTTTTATAACATTTTTAATGTAAATTTTAAAGAAAATTTGAATGACCAAAAACATAGTCATAAATTTTTTTAAAAAAATAGAAGAATATTGTCTTACTGTGATTAAAAAAAGAAATCTTTATGTAAGTTATGGGAGAAAAGGTCTTGAAAAACACAATGAGACTAGCAAAAAATTAAAAAAGAAGTCTTTCCCTTAAGAGGTTAGAAATGAAGCCGGGCTCGGTGGTCCAGCCTGTAATTCCGCACTTTGGTAGGCTGAGGTGAGTGGATTGCCTGAGCCCACGGGTTCGAACCCGCCTGGGCAACTTGGCGAGACGTCATCTCTACAATAAATCAAAACATTAGGCAGTCGTGGTAGCGCGCACCTGTAGTTCCAGCTACTTGGAAGACTGAGGTGGAAGGATCGCTGGAGCCCAGCAGGTCGAGGCTGCAGTGGCTGGGAGCGGCCACTGCACTCCAGTCTGGGTGACAGAGTGAGACTCTAACTCAAAAAAAAAAAAAAAAAAAAAAAGAGGTTAGAAATGAGAAACTAAATATGGTCCTTTCTTGCAAGAAATCAAAGCCTGCTGAGAGATGCCCGTAAAGGATTTTTAAATATTTCTTTCCCAAAGCATATTAGGGTCAGGATAAGGCTTTTCACATGTTAAAAAGTCAGATTAAATTAGCTCTAGAGAAACACTGAGAACATTTTATTTGCCAAGTACAAGCATGTACACATGAAGCTTGACTTTACTTTAAATTCCATTCCAATTAATTGTATAAAGAAGGTATTTAGTGTTACTAATTGCGAGTGCTCTCTTTTGAGTTTATGACATTTGACAAAAGATAGGAAGACCTATACATTATAGACTACAAAATATCGCTGAAAAAAATTAAAGAGAATTAAAGAGAAATATACCATGCTCCTGATCAGACAACTCAATAGTGTTGAGATGCCAAGTCTTCCAAAGTTGATCTACAGAGTTAATGCAATCCCGATAAAAAATGTAAGCTGACTTTGTAGTAGAAATTAAAAAGCTGATTCTACATTTTATGTAAAAATGAAATAAATTAGAAATTTCAAAAACATTGATAAAGGAGAATAACATTAGTGAATCCACACTACCTGATTTTAGAAATTATTTAAAAATAACAATCCAGTGGTATTAGCATCCAGACAGATAAAAAACAAAAAATGAAGTTCAAAATAAACTGACACCTCTATGGTCAGCTGGTTTCCAAAAAAGGTACCAAAGAAATTTAATGGAAAAAAAATTCTTTTCAAAATATGTTGCTGGTACAATTCACTATCTATATGAAAAACAGACAATATATATGACACATCTTATAAAATAATTAAACAAAATGAATCACAGGCTTAAATTTAAAAAATTTAAACTATAAAATTTCTTGAAGAAAGCATAGATGAAAACCTTTCAGTATCTGGATTAAGTAAAGATTTCTTAGATAAGACAGCAAAAGCATAATTCATTTTTTTAAAATGATAATATTTCATACCAATTAGGTATATCTGCTTTTTGAAAAACACTGTTAAGAAAATGAAAAAAAAAACTCAAACTGGGAAAATACATTTGCAAATCACATTATCTGAAACACTACTTGTATCTAGAATACGTTTTTTTAAAAGCTTTCAAAATACAGATACATACAAACCAATTAGCAAATAGACAAAAGATTTTAAGAAACATTTCAGCAAAATAGGTATAGTAATCACAGGCACCACATAAATAAGATGTTCAATGTCATTAGTAATTACTTTAAAACAAATTAAAACCACAATAAGATAGTACCACACACCTTTCAAAATGGTCACAATTACCAAGACAGCATACCAAGTGTTGTCCAGTAACTGAAGCTCTCAGTCTCTGCTCCTTGGGACTGTAAAATGGTATAATCACCTTGGGAAACAATTTAGAGTTTTGTTTTGTTTTGTTTTTAAGTTAAACATAATCCTGGCATATAACCCAGGAATTCTACTTTTAGATGTATACCTAAAAATAAGTGAAAATATATCTTTATATAAAGAATTATAAAGTAATGCTCATAAAGTCTTTATTTTTAATAACCAAAGATTGGAAATAACCAAAATGTCCATAAACAGGTAAATCAATAAATAACTTATGGCATAACAATGAAAGGGAATACTATTCAACAATAAATATAATGAACTAATAATGCATGGAGCAACATGGATGACTCTCAATGCTGAATGAAAAATATAGACAAAAAATGGTGCACATTACAGGATCCAATTTATATAAAATTATTGAAATTATAAACTAATCTATAATTGCAAAAAGCTTTGAATAAGATGAAGTGTTTATAAAAAAGCACACGAGAACTTCAGTAACAGGTATGTTCATTATCTTGATTACAGTGATGACCTCATGAGTGTATGACTATATCTAATTTATCAGATTGTATACTTTATATATGAGCAGTTTCTCATATGTCTATACTTCAATTAAATTATAAAAATAGTCATAAAGTCAAAAGGCATGTGTCTGCACTATATATATATATATATATATACATATATATATATATATATATATCCACACACCCATGTATATTAAAAGGCCAGAACATGTAAAATTGCTTACTCATCTGACTTTTCTCTCTACTAAATAAAAATAAATACTACTTATACTTTTAAATTTCTACTATTCATCTGTTATCAAAGTTTATGTGAAAAGATAAATGGTAAATTCCACATTATGGAATACAATAATTCCTTAGGTAAGAAGCCTTTTAACTGCCTTGTAATGATAAATGAATAAAGGTAGAAATTATAGCTATCTCAATGCCTACGCTCCATTTGTTCTCTTAACTTCTTCTCCCATCTTCAGAAAGATGATGCAAGAACTGTAAGCAAAACATCTCATTCCCATGAAATTCAAATTCTATCCAAAATGGGAAAAAATAAAAGGCAATCCCTTAAAATGCTGCAGACCACATGCGTAAATAAAGCATAGCTAGAACTTGTGAAATGCAGCATGGAATAATGTCTTTCCATAAGACTCTTAAATTTCAAAAATATACATGAGTTGAAAAACAAAATCCCTTCACTTCCTAAGTATCATGGTTTCATGCTTTAAGACTTCTTCTTTATTGAAATACCAAATACATTTTACGAGTAGTTTTCTAAAGGGGAAAGCTAGAGTTACCAGACAGGTAAATTAAATATTATAGTCATCTACTTCTATATTTGAAAAGGCTGTCATATCTGTCATAAAATAAATTCCCCTAAGGAAATGTATTTTAAAAGATAACATTCAATGTTTTAAAAAGTATATACTGGCATCAATCTACATTGTTAATATATTTTAACTTTACAATTATAGATATTATGTATTAGTCAAGAGACACACATGGAATTTTCATTTTAACAGTAAAAGGCAATAGAATTATTTAGAAATAGTTACAGAAAGTTCATCCTTTTCTTTTCCATTAGCTAAATTCCTCTTCTAAGCAAGCCAGCCATCCCTTGAAGTAAGAAATGCAGGATAAATTTATAAACTGAGCACGGCATTATAGAAGATAAAACAAACAGTAGGAAAACATGTAACTACTAGAGCAGTGTGTCCTGACCTTTTCCACATCATAGCAAACATAGGAAAAAATAATATTTGTAAGGCACACAGCAATAAGTTGAAAATGATTATGGCTAGAGGGAATTGTATCAATTCCAGACTCCTCTGACCCTACCAGGCTGTGTCAAGGGTTACAAGAATCAGAATCTCAGATACATCCATTACTCATTTGTGACATACTCACTGTGTGCTCTGACACTGGGAAGAATTGAACTGGAAGATTTTTATCTATCACAAGAAAAATTAGAAAAGAAAGAATACTAATTTTCCGTGTTCTACATTTTAGCATCAGTAGATTTGTTTTCTCTATGATTCCCCAACACTTGTGATTTGTATGGTACTAACAGACCTTATATTTATGAAGAATTATATTCCTGAAAAGGTAACATGTGTGAAAAAAATCTAATCTAAAAGTACTTCTTTCCCCATTACATATATTTTACCAGAAACTTTAAAGTGTTGTGACCAAGGTCAACACTTCCAATAATTCAATGTAATTACCACAGGAACCATATAATTTATGCATTTTATATAAAAGACCTACCATCCCTGTACTTTGTTAAAGTAGTTATAAAGCAATTAAATAAGATAGTCTATAACTAATACCACAAAATCATATATAATCTGTATGTACCTCTATAATTCCTCTTGTTTTTAAATTGGATAGGTCTTCTGCTTTGGGAAGCAAGAAAAAACAGTGGCCAGATTTACCTTTTTGCCTGAAACAACCAAAGAAAGAAATATATATTACATTATGATTTTCACGATGTATCAGTTATCCCAAATAAATGGGAAACAAAAAAGTTGTTCTTATAATTATCCCAGCTTACTGCCTAGAGAGCATATCCCTGCCTCTGTATAGGGAAATGGAACCCAGGAAGAGCCCAGTAGTCTCCCTCAATTGATCAGATGGATTTGGAAGTCTGGAGTAAGCTTCAACAGCTAGAATTCATTGGGTAGGGTACCAAATAGAGCAGAGATGCAAAGATAAAGTGCTCTAGAAAATAGGAAGCTACCTAATACCCAGGAAAGAACCACCTAAAAGTATTAGGAAAACAAATCCCCCAACCAGTGTGAAAAATCTCATCAAGTAGAGGACTCAAAAGGGTTTTGCTTCAGAACTGATTTAAAACTAGCCCTAGATAAAACATTGTCTTGGCCCCACCTATCAAAACTTAAAAGAAAGCCTCAAAATGATGAAAATGTTTCCAAGTAACTTAACTCCATCACACAACAATGCCCACATATATTTGTAGAAATACAAACACCCAAGAGGGTAGAATCTACAAAGTCTGGCACCCAATAACAAATTACTAGCCTGCAAACAGACAACAAAATATGAACTTAATGAGAAAAAAAAATCAATCAGGCAAAAACAGCCCAATTTATAAATGAAATTTTATCAAAACTAAAGACATCTGCTCTTCAAAAAATACTGATACAAGAATGAAAAACAGGATACAGATTGGGAAAAACATTTGCAAGTCACTTATTTGATAAGATTTCTGTCTAGAATATTTAAAAAACCTTCAAACACAATAATAACACAAAGAATTAGAAATAGACAAAATATTTAGATCCATACTCTCCAAAGTAAAATGAATCGCAAATACCCATATGAAAAGATCCTCAATAGCATTAATTATTAGGGGAATGTAAATTAGAATTACAATGAGATGCCAGTATACACCTATTAGGATGACATATTTCAGAAGACTGATCTTGTAGTACTGTAACAAAGCAACCCCAAAGCTGAGTGGGCTTGTGTGTAAGGTCCCTTACATACTCCAAAGAAGTCACCCAGAGGTCCAGCAGGGAAAGACACTGGTTTATTAGAACTTACAGAGGGCACCAATGGCAGCCGATTGGTGAGGAAGCGGTCTGTCCAGGAGGTACTGATGGTGGCACGTCAGTGAGAAAAGAAACCACACCTGGGGCAGTACAGCAAACACTTTTATAGGCAAGCTAGTCAGTTAATCAGAGTCCTATCCAGTATTTGCAATTACACTGATTACAACTGACAACCACATTGCTGTCAGCTTTGCTTTGTCACCTGCACCTCATGACTCATTAATGGAATATGTATACCCTTCGGAGACCGGCCTTGGCCAGAGACTGCTCCTTAGGAAAGGGGTTGAGGAAAAAACAGTCTAAGTCCGGACCATACCCACAAGTACTAAGTGTTAGTGAAAATGTGAAGAAACTGGAACTCTCAAAAATTGTGGAATAAATTATGGTGCAATGATTTTTGTAAAATACTTTTGGCAGTTTCTGCAAAAGTGAAACATACACCTAACATATGATCCAGTCATCCCATTACAGGGCATTTACTCAGGACACGTAAAACATCTGTCCACCATAACTTATACATAAATGTTTAAGTATCTCTATTTATAATTGCCAAAACCTAGAAATAATTAAAATACCCATTGACAGTTAAGTGGCCAAATTCTGATACAACCATACAATGAAATAACCTCCCCATAAAAAGGAATTGGTTATTGTGCACACAGCAATGTGAATAATGAATGAAATTGTGATGAGAGAAAGTAGTCAAAAAAAAAGAAAGCACATACTTTGTTAGTCAATTTACATAAAATTTTGGAAAATGCTAACTAACCAATATTGACAGAAAGCAGATCAGTAGTTGCCTGGGATAGGGAAAGAACAGAAATGGATTAGGGCAAGTGACCACAAAGGGCACAAGAAAATTTGGGGGATGAGATATGTTATTATTTCGATTTTGGTGATGGTTTCACCAGTGTATAAATATGTCAAAGCTTATCAATTCGTGCACCTTAGATAAGTGCTGTTTTTATATGTAAACTAAACTTCAATAAAGTACTTCCAATTTTAAATCAAATGAAACACTTACTTTATAATTTTGAATATTATTACATTAGCAGTTGTATTAGAACAAAAACTCTAGTGCCTTCCGTCCGTACCTGGACCAACTTCTGAAACAGTGATGTTTTTGAAGGGTCAGCTTCAGAGGAAATAAAATTAAAAAAAAAACAAACAGTAGTTCTGACTCTGCCTTTCTGGATTCCCTCTTCTCAGATCTGCCTCTGTCTAGCCCATATTATTTGCAATAAAATCTGCCCTCTTTTATTTATTTAACAATTTAACAAATATTTTTGAGTAGTTACTATGTGTCAGACATTGTTTCAAGCTTTAAAGAGAGATTCAGTTTCTGCCTTCGTGAATTCAACATTCTAATTGCAAGTATGGCTTGTCGAATTATCAGACCAAGTTCAATAGTTGAACCCAGTTCACTATTTATTTCTACTCCCTTTCCCCCTTTCTTTTAGCTATAAAAAGAAATAGCAATGCACCTCATGACTCATTAATGGAATATGCATACCCTTCGAGATCGGCCTTGGCCAGAGACTGCTCCTTAGGAAAGGGGTTGAGGAAAAGACAGTCCAAGTCCCGACCATACCCACAAGTACTAAGTGTTAGTGAAAATGTGAAGAAACTGGTTCCTCCTACTAAAGTCCACCATTTGTACTCTTGTCCTGATCTAGGTCAGTGTTACAAGGTTTGTTCTCAAAATTCACTGTGAAACCAAATCACCTGAAGGTCTCATTAACAGCACAATTAACGGAGTTCTTGACTCAGCAGGTCTGTAGTGAAGTGCAAGAATTTTCATTTTTAACAAGTTCCCGGGTGGCACTGATGCTGCTGGTTATGAAACAACACCTTGAAAACCACCATATTAGAAGCGGGTCTATAGGTGCCAAGGGAATTTAAGGGGATGCTGAAGCCTATGAAAGATTTAGATTGTCATCAGAACTGACCCTACTCCTCCAGACTCTTTCTCATTGGACCACTTTTCTAAAAAACAGTTTATCCACTCACTGTTTTTATCCTAAAGAGAGATTATGTCTGTAAACGTTTATAGCCAGTTTACTGTCTACAAAGGTCACTATTGCCAAGTTCAACACTGTTTCCTACACCTCTCTTGAATTTTTACAGTTTAGCCCATTTCCACCCTCCCTTCTCTATCCCTGTTAAGCAATGACTGTGATTATGCCATTTACAAGGCAAAAGATTTTATGGGTATAGGTGGTGATAATATAGAACCAGACTGAGTTATAAGGATCTTCAGAAAGTGTACCAGGAACGAGGGTCTTCTGGGTGTACTGCCAGATTGGAAAATAAATGATTGTGATATAAGGCATTGATGTATTATGCTACAAGCAAACCAGCCTAACTTGGGTACTGTCTGTGTTTACAAGTAGGAGTTTTATTTGGGTTCTGATGTCTGAGTAGGATCTGGCTTAGATTAAGAAGGAAAAAGAAGGGTCAGTATCTGAGTGAGGGAATGTAGACTTAGAGCAAGGAGGCTGCCTCACTGCCTCTCAGGGAAGTCTCATCCACCCACCCAGGCTAATGAGCCAAATATTCCAATACGAGAAACCATAGACTGGTTAGTAAGCTGATTCAGCAATGGTGGGATATTTGGCCCTCCTACTTGACTTTATACTGTGGGCCTGTAGCATACCCACTTTTCTTAATCCACAGGCAAGGCGCCAGCTCTTCCTCTCATAGTTCAAATGTTTGGAATTGTTCTTAAGCACCCAGCCATCATTGGCCATTATTCTTCCCAGTGTTCTGAACTTTATTCTCTGCATTAGATTTGTATTTTTACTTCTAGCCTTATGTGGATTTTTCCTAGATTGTCTCTCTTGTTCCTCATGATCAACTCTTTTATCTGGCAAGTAGATACGATGTAGCAACCATGGCAATGACAAACTCACTTACCAATGAAAGCCTGGTTGTTCAGTATCATTGCAGTAGAATTAAACTTTCATAATCAATAATGTATTTTATCAAGGCTTCCTACATGAGTCAAGATGACAATTCTATCACTTTCAAAACAGCCATAGCATGCATTTATCGTCATAATTAAATGAAATAACCAGTGTTTCAAATATACAGCTAAACTTTAAGATTTAAATTCTCCCTTTTTTGTATGTGGGGGAATGTATTGATAAACTTTAAGTAGCTAAAAATACTTTGTAAAATTCAAAGCAGTGTACCATTACTCAACATATGAATTTATTTACCAATGAGCTAAAGGCAGCAATGTTGTTGTAGGCGGGAATGAAGATAAAACAGAAATGGGAATGACAATCTAACTACTCCAGGCTAAGAAATATGGGAAAAGATGCATTGTACACTACATATAAGTTCTTTAAAATATACACACAGAGCCGGACTTGGTGGCTCAGCCTGTAATCCCGTGCCTTGTAAGGCTGAGGTGAGTGGATTGCCTGAGCCCACGGGTTCGAGACCCGCCTGGACAACTTGGTGAGACCTCATCTCTACAATAAATCAAAAAATTAGCCGGGTATGGTAGCACGCCTGTAGTTCCAGCTACTTGGAAGGCTGAGGTGGAAGGATCGCTGGAGCCCAGCAGGTCGAGGCTGCTGTGGCCGGGAGTGGTCACTGCACTCCAGTCTGGGCGACAGAGTGAGATGCCAACTCAAAAAATAATAATAATAAAAGAAAAATCATTGAAATATGCACACAGAAATAAATATTTTTAACTGTCGAGTTTAAATTTATTTTAAATTTATGTATTTGGCTAAAAGTTAAAATTAGTACTGCTATAAAAGCACTTTCTTAACTAAAATTATATTAATATTACAAATTATATTCTTTTACATTCTAAAAATTCAACCTAATATTGGCTTGTGTAGTTTTTCTAATTAAAGGTAGATGCAGATATGCATTTAGCTAACAACAATTCAACAACAAAAATAATAGTTGCACAAACCTAAATTTCTGTTTACTAACATAATGTAGTTATGGGCCGGGGTACCCAACCCCCAGGCTCCAGACCAGTACTATCTGTGGCCTGTTAAAATTAGGCCGCACAGTTGGAGGTGAGCCTCGGGCAAGCAGAGCTTAGCGATCTGTCAGATCAGTGACTGCATTAGATTCTCTTAGGGTCATGAACCCTATTGTGAACTGCACATGCGAGGGATCTAGATTGGGGCTCCTTGTGAAAACCGAATGCTTGATGATCCCCCACCCCCATCCACCCATTCCAAGTGCCATCCTCCAGTCCCCCTGCACCCTGACATCTGTTGAAAAATTGTCTTCCATGAAACCAGTCTCTGATGCCAAAAAAGGTTGGGGACCACTGATCTGGAGGACTATACCGGAATAGTAAATGAGGAGTCTTTTGAATTACCCAATTATTGATTTTGCATTCCTAATAATTTGTCAGTAAACATTTATGACATGAGCATGTTACTTAACTGACAACTGTAGATGTCTAGAACAAACTTGAGTTCATCTACTAAAACAGAAGATGCCTTCCTGGGAAGCTACTAGCCGTTCCTATGCCATCTGCCAGCCTAACAGCTGAGTCCCTGCAGAAGAGTCAATCCAAGAACCAAGAGGCACAACCAGGAACCTGTGTGATTTTTTGTTAGTACAGAAAGGCTAAAAATAAAAGGTTTCCGAATTCAAGGAACTATATGTATTTTGACACTAATATGTTGATAGTATAGAGTATACAGTGATCTATACCAGCAACAATGAACTGAGCATCACATGTTCTCACTTATAAATAGACCCTCAACAATTATCGTAATATTGTAAGAAAAGGATTGGCAGTAGTGGGAAACTGCCAGGGGAGAGGTGTACGCCTCATCCACAAGAGTACCTGCAGAATGAACATTTGTATACCTAATCCTGAATTGTACTCCACATCTTTAAAATAAAAAATTTAAAAGAAAACAAAAGAGCATACAGTCTAAATCAAGGCCTGCAAAAATCAAATTTTTAGGAAGGAGGTGAATTTTACATTCATTGCTTGCCCCTCTTCTGGACTGACACTCCTGCAGCCCATTCTCCTGGTATAATAAGCTTTGTCCTTTTTTTAGGTCAGTATTCACTAAATTTGCAATGTACATGGTCTTCCTTATTGTTATAATTATGGTGGAATTTCTACAGTGTTTCCATAGGTTTTCCCTACTGAAGCCGGAGAAAATAATTAAAAGTCATTGGGGTGGGAGGTGGAAAGTCAGGCAAAACTAATGCCAGAACAGGGATTGAAAAGTTAGCTTCAATTTCTGGTAGATAGATCTTCAGTCTCCTTTAGACAGACTTCCTGTAACCATACCAAAGTCAGTAATGAGTAAATGTAGATTTGTAATTTTTATAATCTTTCTGTACATTTATATTCATAAAAAAATCTTCATCTCTAGCCACATAAAACACATACAGAAGAAAACAAAAACAACTTTTACTTTGCCAAAATAGGTGTCAAACTCAGTAAACACCAATACTAAAATATTTTTATTATTATGTATTTAAAACTTACTTATCTTTGTATAAACGAGGCAGAAATATCTTGGTGTTCTAGTCAGCTCAAGCTGCTATAGATATACAACATGCTGAATGGCTTAAATATTTACTTCTCATATTCAAATAAGAAGTAAAGTAAAGTTCCCACCATCTTGAGCAAAAAATTTGGTGTCTTGTGACCCAAGAAGGAAAGTGTGAGTGCAAGAAAAAATGGCAGACTGAAAATTTATGGTAAAAGATATATGAATATAAACATTAATAACATAAGAGTTAAAATATTTAATATTAGGTATAAATTATAGAATTAAAGTTGAAGACAAATAAGTATCCAAATAATTAAATATTTAAAACAATGAAAAGCAAACTCAAAGAGAGTAGAAGAATGGAATAAAATGCAATAGTGAATAATAATTCATTGAAAAGAAGAAATTAGAAGATTAATAAAGCCAAGATATGGTACATTGAAAAGACTAGTAGTAGACAAATATTATGCAAGTTGGTTCAAAAATAAATAGAAAAATAGAAGATAAATATTCAAAGCATATTTAAAAGATTTAAATAAGAGAGTACTATAAGATAGTCAATGTCAATAATTTAAAAACGTAGTGCCAGGGTCTGAATATTTGTTCCCTCAAAACTTATATTGAAATTTTTCCCCCAATAATGTGGCATTACTGAATGGGAGTCCCTTTAAGAGGTGATTGGGTCACAAGGGCTCTGCCCTCATGAATGGTAATCCATTAATGGATTAATAGGTTAATGTATTAATGGTTTATCATAGGAGTGGGACTGGTGACTTTATAAGAAGAGTAAGAGAGACCCGAGCATCATGTTTGGCCCTTTCACCATGTGAACCCTGCACCACCTTGAAACTCTGCAGAGTCCGCAACCAGCAAAAAAGGCCCTCACCAGATACAGCCCTTTGACCTTGGACTTAGTCTCCATAACTGTAAGAAATAAATTCCTTTTCTCTATAAATTACCCAGTCTCTAGCCGGGCTCGGTGGCTCAGCCTGTAATCCCGCCCCTTTGGGAGGCTGAGGTGAGTGGATTGCCTGAGCCCGTGGGTTCGAGACCCGCCTAGGCAGCGAGACCTCATCTCTACAATAAATCAAAAAATCAGCTGGGCGTGGTAGCGCATGCCTGTAATTCCGGCTACTTGGAAGGCTGAGGCGGAAGGATCGCCAGAGCCCAGCAGGTCGAGGCTGCGGTGGCCGGGAGCGGCCACTGCACTCCAGTCTGGGCGACAGAGTGAGACTCCAACTCAAAAAAAAATAAATAAATAAATTACCCAGTCTCAGGTATTCTGTTATAAGCAACAAAAAATGAACTCAGACATGTAGGAAAGTGAAGGCTAAATTAAAATTTGTTAAATAACTCAGAAGAAATAGAACTTAAAGTAATATACATGTATTTTTGAAAGCAGGATCTTGAGGACATAATCTAAACTCCATGTTCATTGCACTATTTTCCCCAATAGCCAACATATGGAAGTAATCTAAATGTCCATTGATAGATGCATGGATAAAGAAAATATGGTACATAATGTAATGAATGTTATTCAACCTTTTTAAAAAAAGAAATCCTCTCATTTTCAACAGCATTAGTAGACCTTGAGGACATTATGCTAAGAGAAATGAGCCAGACACAGAAAGACAAATACTGTATGATCTCACTTATGTGTAGAATCTAAAATAGTGAAATTCATAGAAACAGAGAGTAGAATGGTAGATGCCAAGATTAGGTGGAGAGGAAATGGGCAGGAGAGCTCCCTTCTGTCTTCTTCCCTATGGTCAAAGGATATAAACTTTCAGTTATATAAGAAAAGTTCTGGAGATGTACTATACAGTATAGTGCCTACAGCAAACCATATTACTATTATTGCATACTTAAAATTTGCTATGAAGGTCGATTTTATGTTAAATATTCTTTCCACACACAATAAAATAAAAATAATATTAGAGAAGATGGAAGGAAATTTTGGGAGGTGATGGCTACGTCTCTGGCTTTGATGGTGGTGGTGGTTTCACAGATATATACTTATCCCCAAACTCATAGAGTTATATGCATTAAATATGTACAGTCTTTTACATGTTCATCAGACCTAAATAAAGTGGTTTCATAAATAAAAGACAAATTCTAAAAGAGAAATAGAAAACTGGTGTCACTCATTAACCAATAAAAAAAGATTCAATCTTTCAATTGTCTCTTCCATAAAGAAAATCAAGCAAGTACTATCCCCAAGTTTATGTTTTGTGACAAATATAAACTTGACACCACTGAAAGAGAGTAAGTGAAAGAAATGTTAAAGGCCAGTTAACACATGAACACTGTTATTACAATTCAATATAAAATATTGGTAAACTATATATAGGAATGTAGAAAAACTATATCATGTATCATACTGAAGTTGGCTTTATTCTAAAGAAACACATTGTTCCAACATTAAAAAATTTATAAATATAGATCACCTCATTTATAGAATTAAAAAGAATACATAATTTTCTAAATATTTATTTTTAAAAACTGAAAATGTAGCATCTAATTACATTTTAAATTAAAATTCTTAATAAATTATAAATTTAAGGGAGTTGACTGCCCAGTAAAAGTTCTTAAAGCACCATAACACACAATGTTGGAAAATTAGAAACATTTTCTTTTAACCAAGACCAGAACAAATGCATTTGTTTTTACTACTTCTGTTTAATATTGTACTGGAAGAGCCGGGCTCCGTGGCTCAGCCTGTAATCCTGCTCCTTTGGGAGGCTGAGGTGAGTGGATTGCCTGAGCCCGCGCGTTCGAGACCCGCCTGGGCAGCGAGATCTCATCTCTACAATAAATAAAAAAAAAATCAGCCGGGTGTGGTAGTGCATGCCTGTAATTCCGGCTACTTGGAAGGCTGAGGCGGAAGGATCGCCGGAGCCCGGCATGTCGAGTCTGCGGTGGCCGGGAGCGGCCACTGCACTCCAGTCTGGGCGACAGAGTGAGACTCCAACTCAAAAAAAAAAAAAAAAAAATATTGTACTGGAAGTTCTAGCCCATATAACAAGGTAATAAGAGGAAAATAAACATATAAGGATTAAAATGAAAATCATTCTTATTTGCAGGTGATATAATACCCTTAATTCTATACAAAAGAGAATTCACAGATAAATTATTAAATTTTCATAAGGAAACCAAGCAAGTTACCAAATATAAAATGCATTTTGAAAAGTCAACATCAGCTGGGCTCAGTGGCTCAGCCTCTAATCCCACACTTTGGGAGACTGAGGTGAGTGAATTGCCTGAGCCCACTGGTTCGAGACCCGCCTGGGCAACTTGGCGAGACTTCACCTCTACAATTAAAAAAAAAAAAAAATTAGCTGAGCGTGGGAGCGCGCCTGTAGTTCCAGCTACTTGGAAGGCTGAGGCAGAAAGATCGCCGGAGCCCCCAGCAGGTCGGGAGCGGCCACAGCACTCCAGTCTGGGTGACAGAGTGAGACTCCAACTCAAAAAAAAAACCAAAAAAACGAAAAGTCAACTTCATTTTTATATTTTTTCAAGAAACAACTAAAAATGGAATTTTTTAAAAAAGGAATTTATAAAAAATACCATGTGCAATGGGAACAAAAAATAAAGTACTTAGGACTGAATCAAATTAAGACTTTAAAGAAGAAAGTGGAGAAAGTTTATTACACATTATAAGAAAGACCTAGAAAATGAAGAAATATACTGTGCTGTTAGTAAGATGGAATATGATGAAAATGTCTAAATCCTCACAAATTTATTAACGAATACATTGTGTTTGTGTGTGTGTGTGTGTGTGTGTGTGTGCAACTTTAGAAACTAATTATACAATTTAAATGAAGATACAAAGGTCAAAAAGAGTCAAAACTCTCCTAGAGAACAGAATGTCTTTAAATATTTTGTCTTCCTATTTCTTTAAAAGCACATATTTAAATTATCTCAAAGTCTAATAAATACAGAACTACTTCATTTCCCACTCAGTACTAATCACATTCTTTTCAATAATATAATATTGGACTGTGTAAATATTTTGTATGGCTTCATAATGTTTCTGATTATTATTAGGTTTATTTCTCTAGATAAAAAGCAGCATAGTTTTGCCAATTAAAAACAACTTCAATTCATGTTTAATTGTGGTGATGAATTAATAGAGCAATCTATGGATAATTGACATTTTTATAATACCAAATCTTTCCTCATAAATATAAAGCATTGGCTTTCATTTACTCCAAATATTTAGAGCATTTTGGTAGTAAATTTTAAATATTTCTTCATATATATATATATTACTTATTTTTCTTATGTAGATTCATAGTTATTTTAAATTTTATTTTCGATTTTTTTTTCTCTCTGGGAAAGAAAAGTTTTTGACCTTTGGAATGTTTTTGTTCACCTCATTGTACTGAGTAGCTTTGTTTTTTTCTTTTTTTCTAATCTTTTTTTCATGGATTCTCTAGGACTATTTCATTCTTATTTTCAGTATTGCATTATAAAGAAAAACACAAGTATTTCCCAAGAACAATTGCTCTCTTTGATGTACACATTTCATAAATTTGTTAGTATGAGAAAAATTCAGTCTTTATTACAAAATATCCTTATTCTACCTTTATGCTTCACTTGTAACTTAACTGGTTTAGAATTATAGATTGGTAAATATTTTCTCTCATTACTTAGAAGACATTCACTTGTCCTTTGGCATTTATCTTTGCTAATTTGAAATTTGCAGTCAATTTAAATGATCACCACTTCATAAATGGTGTATTATTCCTTCTTACATTTAAGATTATTCTTGTTATTTCATGTCTTGTATTTTGTGTCTACTTATTGTTTCAGAATTTATTTTTTATTTTAAAATGTTTAATTGACAAAGATTGCACATATTAATAAATATTTTATATATTCAAGGCATACAACACGATGATTTGATATAAGAATACATTGTATAATGACTATCACAAATAATTAACACATCTAAAACTACTCATCATGTACAACCATTCCCCAGAATTTGTCTATCTAATAATTGAAAGTTTGTGTCCTGTGATGAACATCTTCCCATTGAGGGTGTGTGTATGTGTATGTGTGTGTGTGTGTGTGTGTGTGTGTGTGTGTGTGTGTGTGTGTGTGTGTAATATATTCTGGAGGATTTTCTCAGGCCTCTTGCAAATAATAATTTTTCTTTAGCTAACCTAATATACTATTTAACCTACTGAGTGTTTAATTTTTATTAACTACATTTTCATTTCAACAAATTATATTTTGGTTAATACTTGCTTGTGGTTTCTAATTTTGATTATTTTATTTTATTTTATTCATACCTTCTTTAATTTTTTTTTTTTTTTTTTGAGAAAGCAGGATTTATTGAGAGGACAGGAAAGTTCCCACAGCAGGAGAGAACCCAAAGGGATTGCCCTCTTTAATCATTTTTAAATTTCTTACTTTAGTCTTTTGGGGTATTGTTTTTATCTACAGCTCTTAAGGTGCTTATTCTCTATGTACAGGCATTTGATGACCTTTATAGTTAAAAGTTTTCTCATCTGGTTTGCATTTTTAATTGTGATCTCTTCTTTGGTGAAGATTTTGTTTGTTTTCCTGTTGGCATTCAACGTCCTCTGGGTTGTGAAAAAATGTCCCCATGGCATTTAAAAATTTGTTCATACCCTGCTCATGCCAATTGCACTGGAAGAATTTTATTCTTATTTTGTAGGCTTTCAGTAACCAAACCATGAAGGCAATAAAAGTTTACATCCCATATCAAAGTATGATGCCAGCCTAGGTTTTTTAATTCTTAGGAGTGGATTGAAAATGGCCCACAAATTCTTTATGAACTCCCTTTCCAAGATGGGGATTTATTTTTCCTTTTCTGTGAGTCTGGGCTGGCCTGTGACTGCTTCAACCAATAAAATATGGCTGAAACAACTGGATCATTTCTAGGAGCAAGTCATACAAAGGTTTGAAAGCTCCTACTTGTGTAATTTTGGCTGTTCTGAGCTACCATTTAAGAAGTCAGCTATTCTTCTGGAAAGATTATGTGAAGAGATCACATGGAGAGGTAGAGGTTCTGAGACTATATGTGTCAGAGCTAAAAAGTGTTAGTGTCCTAGGGCTGCTATAGCAAAGTTCCACAAACTGGGTGGAAATGGAAATTTACTCTTCCATAGTTCTGGAGGATAGAAGTCTAAAAATTAAGGCAGCAACAGGACAACACTCTGAGACTCTTGTTAAATATTTATTTGCTTCTAGCTTCTGGTGGTGGCTATCAATCCTTGGCATTCCTTAGCTTGCATCAGACATCACACCATTCTCTGGCTTTTGTCACATGGCGTACTCTCTCTGAGTCTTTGCTTCTCTTCTTCTTATAAGGCTACCAGTCAGATTGGATTAATGGTCCATCCTACTTCAGCATGACCTGATCTTAATTACATCTGCAATAATCCAGTTTCCAAATAGGGTCACATTCTGGGACACTGGAAGTTATTATTTCAATATACCTTTTGGAGGACACAATTTGATCTATAAAAATATGTTGTTCAACTCCCAAAAATTCATGGCGTCTATGAAATTACATTTCTCATATTCCAACATTCCCCAAAATCTTAATTCATTTCAACATCAAATCTAAGTCCAAAATTTCCATCTAAATATCATCAATTCAAAAAGTCCTAAATATTATCATCTGATAAACATTTATGTATGAGACTTGAATCCATCCTGAGGCAAAATTCCTCTTCATCTGTAGACCTGTGAAAACAGAAGACAAGTTATCTGCTTCTGAATATAGTAGAGGGACAAGCACTAGATAGACATTCCCATTCCAAAATAGAGAAATAGAAGAAAAAACCTAGATCCCAGCACTCATGCAAGTCCTAAAACCAAAAAGGTAAACTTCCTTAGATTTCATCTCTGTTGCTTGATGCTCTGTTCTCTGGATCCAGTGGAGCGTCAGCCCTGCCCTCTCAGTCCACCAAGGTGACAGCCCCACACATTCTACCCAAGGACGTCCCACAGAGAGAGGAGATAGCCAGAAAAAACCTATACAGACAGATGGGGAGGGTCCCCCAGTAAAAATGTAGAGAACTTCCAGCAGGCCTCTTGGGCTGATACATCTTCATTGGTAAACAAGTTATCTACAAGCCTCTCAAGCTAGAGTTTAAGTACTCACTGCTGGGATAGAAAAACAACCAATCAGGTTACCATTAGGCCCCTACCTCCTGCTGAGTGGTTCTTAGTACTGACCAATCAGCCCAGCTAGTGCCGACCAATGAGCTCATGGATAGTACTAGCCACCCCACACGGTCTTAGGGCTATGTAAGCAACAGGTTTCAACTCCAAATTGGCAACCCCATGGGGCACCCTCACACTCTGGGAGCTTTTCTGTACTCTCAATAAATCCAACTTTCTCAACTTTTTGGCTGTCCATGTCTCTTGTTCCCCCTGGGCAGGAGACAAGAACCCCAACCTGAAAAGCTTCAGAAGATAAGAGCCATGCACCAAAGAGGGTGGCTTGCCAGCCAATGGAGCTAGCTGAACCAGGAAAGCTGTTGGCAGAAGGTGAAACTCCAAAGCTGAAACACTTCTGGGGGATGCAAAACTCTCAGAGCTTGGCTTGCCAGGCCCTTAGAGCCAATTCTCCTGGGGCTAAGCTTGCCAGCCCACTGAATCAGCAACATTCTCAGAACTTGGCTCTCCAGCCCATTAGGGCCAACACTCCTAGGGCTGGGCTTGCCAGTCCATGGAGCTGACCCTCCCTGGGGCTCAGCTGACCAACCCGTTGAGCTGACCCTCTTGAAGCCCAGGCTGACCTGAAAAATCTTATCACCACCAAGCCAGGCTTTTGTATCCTTGGCTTTCTCTTTATTTTGTCCTGTTTCTGTCACTTTCAGCCCAGGCTGGCATTGATTTTGCTGGTATAAAATTCTGAAAATCCTTTACAGTCTTTGATGGATATCAGGGGATTCACATAATCAGATACAAGGGATTTCTATAGGTCTTTCCTAAATAATCACATCTCTATTCCTGGCTTCTGATGAGCTGACTGATTGGATCCATGAATCACATGCTTGTCTCTTTAGCAAATGGTTGTCCAGTCATGACCCTTGGCTGTTTCCAGAGCACAATATCTGGAGAGGCTAAAAATTTTTCATATTATCGAGTTCCGGTTCCTTCTGAATTAACAAATTATTTCTTAATTTATCCCTTTCTTATCATACTTTACTAAAAACAATGAGAAACCAGGTTGCACCTTCCATAATTTGCTTGAAAACTTCCTCAACTAAATATGTATCCGAGCGACAGAGCTAGTTCATTGCTTAGAAGTTCTGCTATCTAACAGAAGAACATAATTCAATGAAGTCCTCTGTTCCTTTAAAACAAGGAACACCTTTCCTCCATTGTTCAATAACACATCCTCATTTTCATTAGAAGCTTCACCAGTGGTATCTTTAACTTTCATATTTTCTCCAACATTTAGCTTTTGGTGGTACATGTATTCCCTAAGATGACAGAAGCTTTCTCTACAGTTTTCCTCATTTCATTTTGAATCCTTAGAAGATTCACTTTTAGCATCCATGACCCTACTGACAGTCTTTTCTAGGCAATTTAGGTGTTTACTATCAGGTGCCTCAAAGTACTTCCAAGACCCTACCAATTACTCAATTTAAAGCTACTTCTACATTTTTATTTATTGTTACAGCAGTGTCTGTCTTTCCAATGTTAAGATCTTTATTAATTTCCTAGGACAGCAATAACAAAGTACCACAAACTGAGTGGCTTAAAACAGCAGAAATGTATTCTCTTACAGTTCTGAGAACTAGCAGTTTGAAATTAAAGTATTAGCAAGGCTCTGCTCCCTCTGAATCTCTAGAGGAAATCTTTACTTGTCTCTTCATGGCTTAGGGGTGGCTCCAGTCCTTGATGTTCCTTAGTTTATGGATGTCTTGCTACAATTTGTGCTTCTGTCAGCGCGTGACTCTCCACATATGTTTTCTGTGTCCACATTTCCTTCTATTTATTAGGACCTTGGTCATTTTGTGCTCAGGACCCCATGATTATAGGAAAGTGATTCCTAATTTGGTTTCTCAGCCTGTGTCCCTAATTTTAGAGAAATCTACCCTGTCTATTAATGCATGATCAGGCAAAGACCATCAGGAACAAACACATAGTCTGACAAGATCAGATCTATTGACTCAATGCAGCAAGGTTTCTCTGGAGTTCATACAACTTGCCTTCAAGAAAAATAAGCCAACTTTGCAGCTGGCTTTATCTGCATCTGTTTTCCTAGACTGATTACTTGCAGGATTGTTTTTCTCTCTTTCAGTCAGAGATTTTTGCTCTTTTGTGTCTAAGATTCAATAATATGGATTGTTTCCAAGCATCCTAAATTTTGTCCAAAGATCACTGTATCTGTCAGTTTCTTCATAAATAATGCCTCTTTAGTTATGTTTTCATGGAGGAGTTTGGTTTTATTTTGCCTTTTGTTGTATTTTTGGTTGATTTGGGGTAGAAGTGTGAGGTAGTGCTATACTCTCCAATACTTCACTCAATTGGCAAAATTATTTTAAGCCACAAGTGTATAAAGTGTAATCTTAGTAAATATTTATTCACCAGAGGATGGTTTTCATAGAATGCAATGTGATAGGATCAGTTAACAACTAAGGTTTTAAAAAATCTAAACTCTGGAATGAAAAACCTGGTTATTTTATAAATGCATACATGTAATTTTCTATTAACACATACTATTTTGTCTATATATAAATAACACCTGCTAGTGTACATGTTGTCTTGCCCTAGAAGATGTTCCTCAGTCAAAAGTGGAGTTTTAAACAGGAGTGAATTATCAACAGTTATCAGGTACAGAAGACTCTTAAGACGATGGATGCAGATTATTTTAAAGGTTTTTGTGGATCATAAAAGTACAAGATAGAATTTGGTTTTATAAAGCACAATTTCAAGACAATATAATATAATACTTTTTTTTTTGAGTTGGAGTCTCACTCTGTTGCCCAGACCGGAATGCAGTGGCCGCTCCTGACCACCGCAGCCTCGACCTGCTGGGCTCTGGCGATCCTTCCGCCTCAACCTTGCAAGTAGCTGGAACTACAGGCACACGCTACCACGCCCGGCTAATTTTTTGTTTTATTGTGGAGATGAGGTCTCGCGAAGTTGCCTAGGCGGGTCTCAAACCAGCAGGCTCAGGCAATTCACTCACCTCGGCCTCCCAAAATGCGGGATTACAGGCTGAGCCACTGATCCCGGCCAATATGATACCTTAATACTAACTCTGAAACTACAGCAGTTTAATTGGAAAAGAGTCTTTAAAATGAAGTGAAATTATGAGTATTTGCAAAAAAAGCATAAATAATTTTAATGCAATTTTCTACTGAAAATTAGAAAATCCATACATCCTCAAAAGCAATAAAACTGCCACTTGCAAAACATTTCCCTTAATTTAAAAACTTGTGAATTTCATTTTCTGGTACATGCATAAAACAAATATTTTTAAAATTTTAATACAACATTTTTTGAACTGGCATCTTGTTTCTGGGAAATGCTGTGGTTGTCACATAGGCAATTATTTGTCACAAAGGCAATTACTGTGAGTGCATTTTACAAGTAACAAATGTAAAGAAGTATATAGTCTGAATGGTCATTTATGCAAAATTAAAATAGCAGTAGTAACAAGCAAAATAATCCTGTCAATTAAATGAAGTTAAGGCTAGTCTGAAGAAGATGCTTAGTGAAGAAAGTGGAAAGAGAAATTTGCTCTTAAAAATAGAACCTCCCCTTTAAAAAAAAAAAAAAAAAGAAAGGAAGAAGAAGAAAAAGAAGCTTATTCTTTGAAAAGAGTTGAGCTAAACATCGAAAAGGCATGACCAACAAGAGAAAGAGTTATAGAAAGAATTTTTTTTTCAATTATGTATTACCAAGACAATTATACATAGCACCAGATATAAGATTTGTTATAATTGCATCACTGGTATGAACTTTTTCAAGCAGAGTTCTAAAATAGTTTTTTATGGGAAAATTTGCTCATATTAGCATATAAGTTCAATTGGAATCCCTTGCTACAGTTTTTTTAAAAAAATAAAAAAAATGTTCTTTAACGATGTAAAGAATTTCAAAGATTTTTAAAGCCTTAAAAATGTGGTAGAATATAAACTTTATCAGAATACCTCCTATGTCAGTTTAACAACAAAATTATTTCCCAGTTTTAAGCTACTTTAGTTATTTTGTTACCAATATTTAAACAAATCAAATATGGATACTGTAGAGGAAATGGGTATCTACTGGAAGAAATTAGAAAGTCCACATGTAGTGGCAGTTAGGGTTAATGTTTAAGAATGGGCATATGAGCTGGGCTCGATGACTCAGCCTGTAATCCCGCGCCTTTGGAAGGCTGAGGTGAGTGGATTGCCTGAGCCCGCGGGTTCGAGACCTACCTGGGCGGCGATACCTCATCTCTACAATAAATCAAAAAATCAGCCGGGTGTGGTAGCGCATGCCAGTAATTCTGGCTACTTGGAAGGCTGAGGTGGAAGGATCGCCGGAGCCTAGCAGGTCGAGGCTGTGGTGGCCGGGAGTGGCCACTGCACTCCAGTCTGGGCGACAGAGTGAGACTCCAACTCAAAAAAAAAAAAAAAGAATGGTCATATGTATTATTGATGTATATACTATATTTGTTTAGAGGGCTCAGGGTCCATTAATGTTGGTTTAGTTAAAGAATTTTGGGTATTATCTAAGATTATAACTTTAGTAATAAATCTTGACTGTGAGTAAAATAATTTTTTTGAGTGCTGTGAATCTTTCCTGGGAGTCATTGAACCTAAGAGTGAACTTGGGGATCTTCTGAAGAACAATGGGACTACTGTGTTGTTGTATTCATTATGTATACTTGAAAAGCACATTTTCTGTTGTTTTTGAATGAAATAGCCTATAAACATCAGTTTGGGCAAGTCAGTTAATACTTCTGCTAAAGTATTTTATATCCATACACTATTCTGGCTACTCTTTTAGTGAGAGAGGATTGTTGCTGTCACTAACTATAACCATGTGTCTG
This sequence comes from Cephalopachus bancanus, assembly GCA_027257055.1. Classification (NCBI taxonomy): domain Eukaryota; kingdom Metazoa; phylum Chordata; class Mammalia; order Primates; family Tarsiidae; genus Cephalopachus; species Cephalopachus bancanus. The sequence goes on along the minus strand of JAPVLO010001286.1, from coordinate 6,544 downwards.
TTTTTTTGTTTTCTTTTGTTTTGTTTTTTTCCATTTTGTCATTTTTCTACCTAATACATTTTGAAGTTCAGTTTTTAGGTGAATACACTTTTATGATATATCTTACTAATGAATTGAAATATTGGTCCCTAACAAGTGTCCCTCTCTACTACTGGTACTATCTTTGCTCTGAAATATATTAATAGTGTGTGCTTTTAATATATTTTCCCATCCTTTTACTTTTAACCAAACTTTTATATTTAAGTGTGTCTCTTGCAAACATGATGATCCTCAAAGGGCTTAATCTCTGTAGAGACAGACCTTCTGAGGATTATCAGGGAGAGTTTGGGGGTTTCTGTTCTGAGCTGAAATGTAATTACAGATCTTCTGGCAGAGTAGTCAACTTTTAGAAAAATGAACCACAAACCATATTTTTCACTTAATGCAGTGAGTAGCTCTAGATGTAGCCATAACCAGTAGTCAACCTATTTCCTCAATTCAAAGCATTCTTGTTTTCCTACTCTTCTCTGGAAAACAAAACAGTCACAAAATCTGACTCCATTTAAATGGAGAACTAAAGTCTGACTCTCACCTTTCCTCCTCTCTTCAAACATTCCAGGATTCAACGTCAGTCATTCTCCTTGATCATTTTTCAGACAAGAAAAAGAATTGCAGAGAAATTACTTGGCATAACTGAGTTTATAAGCCAAATTACAATGTGCATATTGGGCTCCCGACTCTCCATACAGAGCACTTTCCTTTAAGACCATTACCTTTATTTTTTACTCTATCTGAAAAAAGATTTAGAGTCCTACTTAAAGCATCCTATTGCCCCACCCCAAGCCTGGAAACACACACACGCACACACACCCCTACACACATTCACTATTACTTGTTGGACTAAGCAAGAAATATGCAACTATCTGAGTCACTTCAGACATCACCATCACTCTTGGTAAGGTTGATCTTCAAGCTTAGCTTTCGTAATGTGTACTTTAAGATAGAGGAGACATTCAACTTTCAATTTTCCTAATAGTTTATTTTAAGAAAGTCATGACTCAAAATTCTTACCTCAGATAGGCAGATATTTGTGTAGATTTGATGATTGTCTTCTAATAAAATTAGTGACTGAAGGTTAATATATTCCTAATGTGATAGATGGAATATTTCTTATTGTCATTATTGGGTGGGAGGCACTCAGCTTGTTTGTGTTGAAGATACAACATTAGCAATACATAGTTTCCTTATTCAAAGAATGTAAACTCCAATATTGACATTGTTAATTGTAATTATTTATATAAATAACTATAATTCAAAACGGAAGCCAATGTCTTTGATGGTTACATATACACAAAGGCAAACAATGCTAGCAGCATGAGGAATAGCTTTATGTAGAACCCTTATTGGATGCTGTTATTCACCCAGTAATCCTGAAAGATACACAGAAAGAAGGTGACTATTATCCCCACTTTATAAATGAAGACACTAAAACTCAGAGCATCCAATTGTTTAGCTTACATTCATCCAGCTAAGGGGTAATGGAATCATTTTTCAAATTCAAATGGAGAGAAAAATCTGTATTCTACTTTAGAGTACTGCTTTCTATTTCTAACCAGCTGACTTGAACTACATTATGTTTTAAAAAGTCGTATGATAGCTGTATACTTTGGATAAAAAGGGAATACTTTTATATTTATGATCTTATGTCAATTACTAAGTCCACTCAAGCTGTAACATGTGTCATATACCAAAATAATTTTAGAAGTTTCCATTGGTAAATTACACAGGAAGCAAATAGGAATTGTTTCTTCTACAAAGAAACTATAAAATTTTAGTTCCCAGGCAATCTCTGACTCAGAATACCATTCTCAATATATCATTTTGGAAGACTGACATTAGATAAATAATAGCCAGTGTGGGAAGGAATCCCATAGTAGGCAAAAGGCCATGTGACTTATTTTTTACTCTTTTTTAAAATTTTAATTTAGTGCTTTATTTGGAGCTCCTGATTCCAGTTGTATTAAAATGAACCTGGTACTGCTGCTTCATTCTTTCTCATGTGTGGGTGATTATGGGGGAGGATGGCTGTCTGTCAAAAGTAGAAGATGCCCACAGAATATCTAATAATATAAAACTGCCTTTTGCAAAGTGAATGCTTGGGTTTATCTGCCATGCACAGACCGCCTGGTTGATAGTCACTAAAATTTGAATAAGACAATTGTTTTGAAATGTAGTATTAAAAACAAGCCTCTATTCTCAATTATTACTTTAACTGAATTTTCTTAATTCTTCAAAGTAGATACTTGAAAATTAATCACTGATTATATTTAAGACTGCTCATATTCCTCATTATTAGCAAATAAAGCACTTATTTCCTTTGCTACTGGTTTTAAATATCATAAAACTGCATTTGAGCTTGAGTGTTATATGCTTTAATTCTAAGATAAATTTTATTAGCTGTTAATGCCTACAGATGTTATTTACATGTACTTTAAAAATTTAGCCATATAAACTATGATGATTGTGGTAAAATTATAGATATTCAAAAAATTTTGGAATAATTAATTAAATGTAACTATTGCACTGTACAGGAAGATGAATGAAGTAATAAATACATCATCTGACCAAAATCTACGCAGATTTATAAGATTACTAAACTTTTCTCTGTGATTCAAATAGTATATGAAAGGATTAGACAAGTATAATGTAATTAGTAATGAGCACTGTCATCCTGTATCTTTGTTTTAAAAAGTAGGGATTTTAGAAATAATGGTAAATATAATGATTAGCTGAAAATAATTATCAGTGTGCTGAGTTGCCACAATCTACATTAAAATTTTTATACTTCATTCTTTTTATAAGTTTCACATTTCTTATAAAATAATTCAGTATTTTAAGGAAGTTCATATAGGCATACTGATTTCTTTTTCAGTTTTGAAAATATGTGGAATTAAAGCCTAATTAATACATGGTAGTTAATGAGGTTATTTCATTGACAGAATGAATTTTTAAATACTTGTATTCTCCCTTTATCTACTAGTCTACTAAAATGACTAAGAATATTAAAGGAGATTGTTGTAAAAATCTGCATTAATTTTGCATTAATCACCTTAAGTGTTCACCTGCTGAAAAGATTCATGAAACTAAAACAGTTTATACTCAGGGAAGAGCATTATTACAAATACAACAACAACAAGAGAAGAATATGCATGTAAAGGGATCCTAGGCACAGACTTCTCTACCCTCTTACAGCTAGGACTTATAGGACATTCTTTGTCTCCAGTATATGCAGAAGCATCTCCTATAAAGCAGCTTCATATCAGGAAGTCCAAATCTGTCCATTATGGGGGGGCGTCTATTATAGTTAGCTAGTTATGCAGGCATATTCTAGACATATCCAGCTATGTGACCATATGTGGTATGTTTTCCATCAGCAACCAGTTCTTCAATTATCTAATACCAGCTGGTGGTCCAACAATTCAATTCAATTCTTACATTATTTGGAGTTAATGCAGATTTACAAATTAGGGACACAGTCCCATAAAATTGTTCTTAGATGCCAGATCCAAAAGGGATACCCAAGCTACCCACATTTCTATGCAGCTGGCTACAAATGTAGACATTCTCACAACTCCATCCAGGTTTGATAATTTGCCGGAATGACTTGCAGAATTCAGAAAATGTTATACTTACTATTAGAACTTTGTTATAAAGGATACAACTCAGGAACAGCCAAAAGGAAGAAACGCATAGACTACAGACTTGGGTGGCTCAGAGCTTCCATGCGTTCATTGGGTATACCATCCTCCAAGATATCAGCATGTTTACTAACCTGGAAGCTCTCTGAACCTTTTTATTCAAGAGATGTTATAACCCAATCTGCAATCCTTCCCTTTTCTTGGAGGATGAAGTAGGTATAAAACTTTCAATCCCATAGTCACACGAGCAGCTTCTCTGATGACTAGCTCTCATTCTGAAGCTATCTAGAAGCCCCACAACCTAGAGTTATTTCATTAGCTTACAAAAGACACACTTATTTCTCAGTAAACTGCAAGGATTGTAGGAGCTGTGTGCTAGAAACACTGGCCAAAGACCAAATATACATTTTTTTTATTATGCCATACCATATTTAACCAATTTATGCCACCAGACTCCATGGAAACCAGGTACAAATCATAAATCCATTTATTATTACCAAACAATGTTGAGAGACTGGTATGTCCTCCCCATGAAACAGCTCAGAAATCCAAAGATAAGATGTTACTTATATTTAATTGATTATTTTATAACATTGACCAAGTGTCATTATCATGATCCAGGTAACTCTGAAAATCTGTAGGTCAATCCATAATACAAGATTAACCTGTATTATGCAGGGTCTGTAATAAGAAGGCTGAATACAAAGAGTCATTCATTCACTATCATAGATGAAATGTCTTCAGTTAACATAAGAAAGTCCTCTTTCTTTTTATTCAGCAGATTAAAACTAAAAATACAACTCACAATCAATGTTGGTGACAAAGAACATCAGTACAATTAACATGCATATTTTTCATGAAGTGTCAACTGGTAGAGTGAATGAGAACAAGAGTACCCTGTGAGGTGAAAGTTGGAAGAAAAAAAATTAGAAAAAAACAAACAAACTGGGTTTAGCGTCTCACGCAAACTGAGCAGAAATGTGCCCACATACACATAGAACTCAGCATGTGTTGTGATGAAAGGACAAATAAACAGAGGCACAAAAAATGGATATTTACATATTTTTCGTGGGCTTAGAGCAAGCTTTGCTACATATAAAACCCGTGGTTTTAAGCAAAATAAGTGTCTGTATATATTATTTGCAGAAGACCAGAAGTCCTCTACTGAAAATGTCTTCAATATTAGTCAGCTTTAGGGTCTAAAATTTCTACCATAATTTTTTTCCTCACCTCTTCCTACTTTTTTTTCTCCTCTTTGCTCTCCTTTTCTTCTGTTTTTTCTTCCTCATTTACCCCATAATATTAAATTTAACTTTTAAATGTTAAGCATTACTGGAGAGGTACTCTATTAAGTCAAATTAATAACTAACATCTTAAAGTACTTCAATACTTCCCCAAAGACAGCATGAGGATACTAGCTCAGAAAATTCAGGTACAGAAGACACAGAGGTCAATACCATAAGATTTCAAAGCGAAAATCTCTTGATGACAGAAGAGCTAGCAGTAACAGATGAGTGTTAAAGACTAATTGTATTTACTTCATTTTATCAAAAACATATTGGATAATTGAAAAATACAATCTTACCCAAATTTGAAAATAATCAAATAGGATGAAATTTTCCAAACCACTGTAATTGTTGGTTTACAATAGGTAGTCCTGTGTAGGGGACACTTTTGGTCACCTCCCTATGTAAATCTGCCCCCGTGATTTTGTTCATGTTTACCCTGTCTTCCAGATGTTTCTGGGATGCCTAGAATAATTTTCAGCCCCAGGGAGTGGATCCTAAATTTATAAGCCAGTCTTGGTGATTACCCTTGACAATTGATCTCGGTATACATATGTGATGTAAATTCAGTCAGTGCAAATTGAGTATTAAAACTACTGAAGGAGCCTGGAAAAGGTATTCTCACAGAAAAAGAGATCATCTCTTTTTCTGATGGTATGTCAACATATGACATCTGGGCATGTTGCAGTCTGGAATCTGGCCTGAAGACAGGCAAATATGGTAAGGATTGTAAAGAGGAAAGATGATTATTTCATTGTACCATTGTCTTAACCAGCCTTAGAGCAGCTCTGACAGACCTGCTTGTTATTTGTGAGAATACATTTCTTTACTATTGAAGATACTTTGAGTTGATTTTCTGTTATTTGCAGCCACTGAACTCTATGTTGCCAAATCCTGGGAACCTTTTCAATTATACTTTTACCTAGAATTTACAGAAGCTTTGACAAATTTACTTATTTTCTCATTACTAAAACATTTAATTTCTGTGAAACTAGAATTTTCTATTTCTTCTCCTTCAATGCTAGACACACTTCTAGATCTCCTGTGTGCGATCATTAAAATTCAGAATTCCTTAACGTTTAGACCTAGGATCTCTTTCTTCTCTTTTTTCCTACACTTCTTCCATACTTGATCTCTGATACTATCTCTAAGCCAATTACCCTCAAATGTAAATCTTTGGTACAGACCTGATCTCTGAATTCCAGATATTTTTGGCTACATCATTTAGATATCCTCTGATATTCCTCAGGTCTGTCAAACTGAAAATATCCAAAATTGAGTTACTGATGTTTGCCACTAAACCGTTTCTGTTTTACAGGAACACCAAACAGACTTAAATGACTCTTGCAATAATAGGTCACTCAATTCAGACAGTTGAGTCATTCTTCTTTTTTTATGATTATTTTTATTTAATTTAATTTTATTTTAAAGATGTGGGGTACAATTCCGGGTTAGGCATACAAATGTACACTATGCAGGTACCCTTGTTGATGAGGTGTGTCCCTCCCTCCCCTGGCAGTTTCCCTCAACTGCCAATTTCACCACCCCCTTCCCTAGCCATTTCCTACAACTAACTGCCAA